>SNQJ01S0027240.1:62001-84023 GCA_010110895.2 Picea sitchensis | reverse complement strand
CTGTGGTTGTTGAGCTATCTTCAGGGGTAGGTTATTGTATGAGGTATGATTCCTACTTGCTTCTACTTTGGTTTAGATCTAATCTGATTATATTATCATGGAGTTAGCTTTGTATGGATCTATGAGTTGTGCTCATTGTCATTTGTTTATGATAAGTTTCAGATTTGAATTCTTCTGAAGTCTTATGCTTCTGTGTGTTAAAGATCTGAGTTATTTAGAGTCTAGATCTATTGTATTCAGACAAGGTATTGTATGATTTCTATGTTGTATCTTTAAGTTACCTCTAACTGTTCTAAGTTTTTTTTTTATGTACAGTTGCATGCATGTTCAGTTCTATGGTAGATCTGTCTCTTAGATCTGAGTTTAAATATATGATCAAGAGTTCCTCTATTCAACAGCTGCAGTTTGCCTTACTTATGATTTACTTACAGATCATATTTGTCTTGTTGTTTAGAAAAATTAAAAGAGACTTACATTCTGCATTTTACCCTATAATTCTAACAAAATGCAAAGAGAAGAATGGAAAGAACTCACCTGGAATTCGTTGTTGTAGATGATGGTGCTACCTACGTTGAAGTGGAGAGTTGTGATAGTCCTCCAGGAGTTATCCATGTCCTAAAATGACCTACGCACTTAGCTCCAAATTCTTGCAAGAGAAGACTTTCCCTTATCTCCAATACAATGATATATATGCAATGTAACCAATAAACACTAGATCTAGTACTGTAAAGATAAATCAATAAAATATTTAGAGTAGACAGATGTGGTGCCCTCAGAGGGGATGATACCTCCCTTGCCCTAGTTGTGATGGAAGCTTCCTTGAGATTGTAGGGTTGAGACTCCAATGGTGCGAGTGGAACTATGCCAATGAAGATGCCCTAGAATGAATCAATCAAACCTACAAGATTGGAGCCAAGCTAGCCAAAGGAGTCCATGTAGAGGTGCTAGAGATGGCATGCGCCACTGATCCTAGGGGCTTGAGAGAGGTGGAAGGAGATTGATCGCTAATTCGAGTGTGTGCTTGTTAATTAGGGTTACCAAAGATAAAAGAGAGACTTTACAAAGAGGAATTGAAGGGAGTAAATAGGCACATGAACAACATCTGGGTGTAGGTGTATGTTAGTTTAGCTGTTGGAGGGACCAAGTCGTGTAGAATAGTTGTACCATGCATTTTGACATGATGCCGTGGGCTTGGTAACATTGTGCCATGGGTTCTTAGCCCCAAAATGACCCTTTGTTACACGTGTCATGGATTTCAGACTTGACACCTCCAGGGAATCCATGGGACATTCTTTGTCTATAAATCAACTAGGGTTAATGAGGTTTGATTGACTTTGATGCCATAAATAACAAGTCTAAATGTACTTGGGCTGCCATGGACCCAGAGGTATCTTAAGTAATTTTGAACCCAACTGGGAGTTTGCACCCCAACAAGATCCATAAAGCTAGGAATTACCCCAAGTGGGTGCCTCTATTATTTTTTGGGGTATCTCGGACAAGTACTTCCGCATTGGTAGTGCCTAGCATGCGGAGGTGTCCGAGCGACGCTCTCTAGATCTTTAACTTTATAGTTTCATTTATAAAGTTAATGTGGCTTTTATTTAATGACTAAAGTGACTTTTTTATAAAGTTGAGTGACTTAAGTGATTTAAATGATCTCAACGAGAGATTAAGTCACAACCATCGATCTTGGGAAGGAAAGATCTAATCTTGACCGTTGAGATCTTAGGGTTAGGGATTTGGTCATTAAGAGATTATAAAAGCAGATCTAAGGAGAGTGAGAGGACATATTGAGTGAAGAGAAGTTTTTGAGAGTTGAAAGAGAAGAGGGGAAGAGAGATTGCAACAAGAGAAGGGAGGGCGAAATTCCAAGAGAAGGAGCATGCATCCCAAGGCAAAACGAGTGCACAAAAATCGAGGAAGAGGGCTATACAACAAGGAGGGTACAACCGTACCGTTTCAGGTCGTAATATCTGATTTGCAGCAGGGCCGTATAGTGAAGACAACGCGTGTGAGCTAGGCACAGTTTTCAAGACAGGACGCAACATTATTTGTTGGTTGTGGAGGCTATACAGGACTTTATGGAGGCCGTACCAAGTGTTGGGCATGATTTCCTAGGCCGCAACAAGTATTTGTTGGGTTTGGCATGATTTTTGAGGTGAATTAATTGCTGATTTGTAGTGCTGTTCTTTCCAAAAATCTTCTTTCTGAACATAATAAAATCTCTCTCAGTTGACTGGTTTTCCCTTCGGGGTTTTTCCAGGGGCATTGCGCAGAAATATCTATGTTCAAATGTGTGTGATGTTTATGATTCCGTTGTGCATTTTCAATGATTAAATCCAATGTATTTCCATTCATATGTTTTTTGATTTGGAACATTTTATTTTCCGTGCTAATAATTTGTGTGAAGTAAATTCATTGGAAGTGGAAATCGTTACTGGGTTTAGTAAAAATCAACATGGAATTAGAGCTAGAACTCTGAAGAGTGGCATTGAAGACTTTGACACAAGGATTTGCAGGGATTGCAGGGGTTTTTGTTCGAAAAAAGGAAGGGAAAAGTATTGTTGGTTAGTTGGACGAGGATGGCTATTGGATTGAGGTTTGAGGACAAGCTGGATGGGGCTACAAATTTTAGCCCATGGAAAGAGCGAATTGCGTTGTTGTTGAAGGAAAATGAAATCTGGGACATTGTAGAGAAAACCCAGGTTGTTCCCACAGATACAACGCTTTTGGCGACCTTCAATAAGAAAAATGTGAAAGCAAAAAGGATGCTCTGGGATGCCGTAAAGGACCACATCATACCTCATGTGTTTGGAAAGAAATATGCCTATGAAATGTGGGAGGCTCTGACAAAGATTTATCAGAGTGGAAACCAAAAAAGGAATATGGTGCTAAGGGAGAAACTCAAGAGCACCAAGATGTCTGTTGCTGTCCTTATACACACTTGCAAACGTGGGCTAAGTCCAACCCACTTAGTGTGTCCTTGGAGGCACAATGCCTAGGTTCAAAGCCCACTGTCACCTCGACTTGAACCTCTTCCGTCTAGGCTTACTCCTAGGGAAGCCAAGGGGGGTAGACCCTAGTTACTATGTGAAATTAAGAGTTAATTCTAGGAGTTGATTTTAGTTGGTTAAAGGTTTGGGGATCTAGCCCATATGCAAAAGCAACAATGCAAAGTGCAAGATTAGAGATGCAAAAGAAGTCCTTTCCCCAAGTCAACTAAGACTAGTGCCTAAGATTGGGCAAGGGGTCAACTATGTTTGAGGGAGTTTCGCTTTTACAAAGATTACAACACAAATTACAAAATAATACTAGATACAAGATTCTACGATTAGACTAGATACAAATAAATGAGATAATCAACTACTTACAAAGTTAATACAAAGACTAACATTAAATACAAATTATACAAAGCAAAGCAACTAACCAAGCAACTAACTTGCAATGAAACTTGAATGTGCAGGCAAAGAAAATATTGCTCAAAGGAAAGTACAACCACAACACATCAAGCCAACTATCCCAAACAAGAGTGCCTCCAAGGGATACACAACTCAAGGGGAAGTTTCACCGGCATACACAACCATAATCTCCAAGCAATGAAGAAACCTCCAAAGGATGCACAACTTCAAGGGAGGAAATCAATCACATCAAAACAACTTAAACTCAATATTAAAGCTTAAAAAGAGGCCTCCAAGGGCCAAAGCTCAACTTTAGATCTCTTAGTCCAACTCATAAGATGCTTAAAATAAACTTGCATGAAAGATGTAAAAGTTAAGTGCTTGCAATGTGTAACTTAAGCATAAACCACAAAAGATACCAAAGTAGATTGCCCAAGGTTAAGTGGATCGATTAGGATTAATTAAGTTGTTGAGTTAAGAGTGAATCCTAGACTAAGTGACAACACGAGAACTCTCCCCGCTTGTACCAAAAGAATTGCTGGGTGCTCAATAAGTGAGGCAAACAAGGCCACACCCTAGCTCCACAGGTCAATCCAGGAACATAAGTACTCCACAGGGAGGACACCAAGTGCCGTGAGACCGTCCCCGATCTAGCACCCCCTGCTTCTTCCGTAAGTTCCCTTTTTGTTGGAAAAGTTGGGACAGTAAGTGGTGACCTATTAAACTAGGTAGATTTTAGGCCCCGAGAGACTAAGGTAAATTGAGTTAAGTTAGATTAAGTTAGATTAGATTAGTGAAGGTGATTACAATGTAGTGCTTGTAGGAGTGTGCTTGCAAGATAAATAAAAGTACTTGAAAAGATAAAACTTGGAAAGTAAAGTACCTAAATGAAAATTGCAAGAAACTTAAATGCTTGAAAGAAACCACAAGATTATACAATGCTCATAAACATAGATTGCAAGACATAAAAAAAAGTACTTGTAAAGAGATAAACTTGAAAGCAAAGTACTTGAGGTAAAGATAACTTGCAATGAACTAGGAAAAACAAGATAAACAAATATAGACTTGGTTATGCCTCCATGGGCCTAAACTAGCACAAGATGATTACTTCTTAGATTTAAATTATTTTAGACCATTAAGCATGTGAAAGAAGCAAATACCATGTACTAATCTAGCCTTACGATTTTGGGGGTTGGTTTAGCCAAGCTCACTCCAAGGTGTAGGAAAACAAAAGGAAAGAAAAATGCTTGTAAAGAAAACTAATCTAAACTACCTCAACAAGTGCACAAGATGGAGGACAAAGCCTTCTGGTTTTGTGCACAAGTGGGTACAAAGAACTTGAAAATAAAATTTGAAAGTAAAGCCTAGCCTCTCAACCTTGTCCTAATGACAAGTGGGGCAAACAATAAAAAATAAATTGCAGAAAATAAAAACTACCTCCTAGCCTTACGATTTTGGGGGTTGGCTTAGCCAAGCACTCACCAAGGTGTAGGCAAACAATAAAAGAAAATTGCAGAAAATTAATTGCAATGGAGAAGGAAAACCCTTGGGACTCCCTTGGGCTTACTTACAATGTATAGAATAGAAGAGAAGAGAGGGTATTTTGTTACCCAACTTTAGGACGCTGTTATCTAGCTTTGTGTGGCCCCAAATGGCCTCTTGGACACCTCCTTGGTCACTAACCTGCAAAAAACCAGCAAACAAAAGCTTGTTGGAAATGCTGCAAAAAGTGACAAAAGCTCAAAAAATTTCTGTTAGTTACAATAGATATTTTCTGCAGAAAAAATCAGCAAGATATAATGATTTATATGACCTATTCTATGTGTTAGAATACCCAAAAAGTTGATGGAAATGAACATAAATAAAGTGCAGAAATTTTAGAGGCTCAAAATGGATGAGGAAAACAAGTTTCCAAATCTGAAACAAGCCTTTCAAACCCTTGAAGCAACTTGCAAATATTTGTGAGCAAAACTACAAGAAAGAGCAAAGTGGTGAGTAGATCTAAAAGGAAATACAAAATACTTTGTAAACCTATGAACTACTCATCTAGATTTACAACAATATTATTGCAAATCTACCCAAGCAAAATACTTTGCTTGGGATATCTACTCTAAACTTGAAAAATATTGCATACACAAAAATAAACCAAAGCAATGTCATCTCAAATCATAGATGCACCAAGAAGACTCTTAACACACCATTTGTTTTCCAAAGCTTTTTATTAATCAAGTAGGAGGTCGCTGCAAATACTTGCAACAAGCTCCTCTCCAAAAGAAATGAGCAAGAATGAGCAAGAGAGAAAGATGGGAGAGATGGAGAGATGGGAGAAATTTGGGCATAGTAACAGTAGCAAAATAATTGGTGAGAAATGAGGAGGGGAGGGGTTTCATTTATACTTGGGGAGCTAGAGCTACCCCTCTTGGGTCTCTTCCAAGTGTCACATCAGGAGCTAGAGTGATGATCTCAAGAGGAGGGGTGCACTTTTAGGGTTAGGGTTTTGGTATGGAGTGGAGGAATGAGTCGGCAAGCATTTGCTTGGTCAAGGAGGTGAGGTGGAGGCTCTAGGGAGGCGCACTAGGGGAGAGAGGGCCCACTTTAATTTAATTTTTGACTTTTCTTATTTTCCTCAAGGAGGGGGGTGCAACTTCCCTAGGGGGAACAACTTTATGAAATGGTGGCTAGGTAGAAAGGGGTTATGAGGGTGAGAAAAAAGTTAGGATGGCTTAATTAGAGGTTTAGGCATCATCTCCCATCTTTTCTCTAACCATTTTGCTTAATTTTACAAAAATTGACATTTTGACTATGTCAAGACTAGCAATTAAAGTGTTGTTTTGGACTGACTAAGACTCCTCATGGAAAAACAGCTAGCAAAACTTGTCCAAATGAGTTGAAACTTGGTCCAAGGGTGTAGGGGGTCTTATTTCATTTCTTTTGAGCACAAATACCCCTATCAAAAGCCCAAGGACATAGTTTTTACATTTTTTTATCAAAAATTAATTAAAATTACCAATAACTAAGCAATTTTAAAAAATTAAAGAAACTATCTAGACTTGACGAAATTCCGCAAGACTCTAGGAGATGTCTAACATGGTCATTTACAATATTCCTAAACACTAGCTACCAGAGGGCTAGACCATTAGAACGCCTTTCACCACTTCAGAGGAATTATTTGTGGGACTGAAAAACTCAAGGGAAATTAATAAGGCTAATTAAGCCAAATTAATATCCCGAGGAAAAAAAACACTCAGTGAAAGGGACTCCTCTAATGATGAAGTCCTAAGGCAACTGACCTAACTATGATCCATGCAGACCCATTACATTATAATCCCACGTAGGGGAGCATAAATTCCATTACTAAAAGAAGTGCTGAAGGCCAAAACTGCCTTGTAGAACCAGTAAGTCTCTGACTTGGTAGCACCTGATGGTGCATATCTTCATGGTACATGGAGTTGACCCCCTAGTTGAAATAGGTGGTCAACAATGTCCAACATTGACATAGTGACATCGTATCTCACCAGGGTATCACAGGTTCGTGATGAGTTAACGATCGCTGGAGAGGAAGTCAAGGATGATGAACTTGTGAGGACAACTTTGAATGGGTTCTTAGAGAAGTGGGCTCCGTTCGTGAAGGGAGTTGTGGCGGGAGAACATCTCCCTGACTGACAGAGTTTGTGGGATGACTTCTCTCAGGAGGAGACTCGGGAGGAGGCTCTTCAAGGTAGTCAGGCTAAGGGTGATGAAGACGAGGAGAATGCTGCTCTTCATGCGAAGAAGGGTAGGAGAGATGGAAAGAAGGACATGAGCAAAGTGAAATACTTTGCATGTCATAAGACTGGCCACTATGCAAGACGGTGTCCAAACAAGAAGAAGGGCAAGAAGGAGACACATGTAGTAGCATCAACATCAACTAAGATCGATGATTTTACTGAGAAGTTCGAGAAGGAATTTTCTCTTGTGTCTTGTCTTTCAGGCAGTGGTAGTGCATCGTTTAGGGACATTGGAGCATGGGTTGTGGGCAATGGCTCATCTCGCCATATGACAAGAATGAGGTCAATGTTCCTTAGTGTTTTAGAGACAGACTCAGACTGTCATGTGGGTTGTGGGACTAGTACCATGCATGCAGTGAAGGGGGTTGGATGTGTGAGATTCCAACTAGAGTCAGGAGGATCTCTAGACGTGGCAAAGGTGTTGTTTGTTCTGGAGCAGAAGGTAAGCTTGCTCTTAGTATCAACTTTCAAGGATGAGGGATATGGAGTTGTGTTCTAGCGTGGACATGTACTCATATATCTAGAGGGAGCTACCCTGGACGCAACAACAGTGCTTGGTGTCAGACATGGGAGGTTATACAGGTTGCTGGGACAACTTGTGTGTGAGTCCAAGGGGACCTTGGATTCAGGATTAGTGTCAGTGACAAGTGGTTGTGAGGCTACTTCTAGTACTGTTAGGAGTCTCAACTAGTATAAGATGACACATTTGGATGCTCAGGAGTGTGAGGAGACTCCTAAGGGCATGGTGAGGAGGAACATGTCTTCAACAGATGATCCAATGCAGGTGGCAGGGAATCTTTCTGGTTCAGAGGGAGCATCTACAATAGCAGATGGAGTGATGGGGTTGGAGATAGATCCAGGTGGAGGTTCCAGATTAGGGTTAGGGATTTGGTCATTAAGAGATTATAAAAGTAGATCTAAGGAGAGTGAGAGGACATATTGAGAAAAGAGAAGTTTTTGAGAGCTGAAAGAGAAGAGGGGAAGAGGGATTACAACAAGAGAAGGGAGGGCGAAATTCCAAGAGAAGAAGCACGCATCCCAAGGCAAAACATGTGCACATAAATAGAGGAAGAGGGCCGTACAACAAGGATGGTACAACCGTACTGTTTCAGGCCGTACAATCTGATTTGCAGTAGGGTTGTACAGTGAAGACAACACTTGTGAGCTAGGCATGGTTTTCAAGATAGGCCGCAACAAACAGATCTAAGTGGAAGTTCCAGATTAGAGTTAGGGAATTGGTCATTAAGAGATTATAAAAGCAGATCTAAGAAGAATGAGAGGACATATTGAGTGAAGAGAAGTTTTTTAGAGCTGAAAGAGAAGAGGGGAAGAGAGATTGCAGCAAGAGAAGGGAGGGCAAAATTCCAAGAGAAGGAAGGAGTAGGCATCCCAAGGCAAAACATGTGAACATAAATAGAGGAAGAGGGCCGTACAACAAGGAGGGTACAACCATACTGTTTCAGGCCGTACGATCTGATTTGCAGCAGGGTTGTACAGTGAGGACAACACGTGTGTGCTAGGCATGGTTTTCAAGACAGGCCGTAGTAGACAAATCCAGGTGGTGGTTCCATATTAGGGTTAGGGATTTGGTCATTAAGAGATTATAAAAGCAGATCTAAGGAGAGTGAGAGGACATATTGAGCGAAGAGAAGTTTTTGAGAGCTAAAAGAGAAGAGGGGAAGAGAGATTACAGCAACAGGAGGGCAAAATTCCAAGAGGAGCACGCATCCCAAGGCAAAATGTCTGCACATAAATCGAGGAAGAGGGCCGTACAACAAGGAGGGTACAACCGTACTGTTTCAGGCCGTACAATCTGATTTGCAGCAGGGTCATATAGTGAAGACAACACGTGTGAGCTGGGCATGGTTTTCAAGACAGTCTGCAGCATTATTTACTGGTTGTGGAGGCTGTATATGACTCTATGGTGGCCGTACAGGCCATACCAAGTTCTGGGCACGATTGTCTTGGCCGCAGCAAGTATCTGTTGGGTTTGGCATGATTTTCGAGGTGCATTAATTGCTGATTTGTATTGCTGTACTTTCCAGAAATCTTCTCCGTGAGCATAATAAAATTTCTCTCAGTTGACTGGTTTTCCCTTCGAGGTTTTTCCAGGGGCATTGCCCATAAATAAAATGTGTGTGCTGTTTATGATTCTGCTGTGCATTTTCAGTGATTGAATCCAGTGTATTTCCATTCATAAGTTTTCAGATTTGGAACATTTTATTTTCCGTGCTAATAATCTGTGTGAAGTAAATTTATTGGAAGTGAAAATTGTTTCTGGGTTTAGTAAAAATCAACAGCCTCAAGGGTCAAGATGAGTTAAATCGTCAACCAAGGGCCAAAGCACAGGGAATAGAAGGCATCTAAAGATCCCACCTAAGCAATAGACGTCCCAGTGAGGTCTCGTGTCTAGGCTACGGTGAGGGGACTACATGAAGGTCTCCATCACATTGGAGCAGTAGTTGAGAGGTATCGTGTCATCATTGGGTGGGTCACGCATGAATATGGCCCAAGGGTGAACTGCACAAGGCACCTCCCGATGGGTAGGCATATGTGAGTACCCAAGTGCAAATTTCATACGCTACACATCATGCACTTTCTTTGCATCCTCCTTTACTTTCGGATTCTCCATTTCCACATGTTCCTCACCACTCCTAAGGTCATCAATCTCCATTATCAGTTGCTCTATTTCAAACTTTAATTTAGCCAAGTCTTTTTTGACATTTTACCTTGTCTTGCTCCTTTAGAATCTCAATCTGCAATTCCTCTGATCTCTGCAATTGTTTGTCTAGTCTCTTTCAGTTCTCAGTTGATTTCTCCTGCATTTGATATCCATACTTCATTGCAAACGTTGTTATCTCATAAAAGAAATTATGACATCCAAAATCTATAGCAGATTCATAATAGGAACTATCTTCTTACCTCCATGTGATAAGTGGACCTGCCTTATCCGAAGACAAAACTTCGCTACATTGACTGCTGCAACCCCCTTCCAAGCTATATTGATGATCTCTTCCATAGTTGCGTACTGATCATAGTTTACATACTTCACTAAATTCCTTCTTAGATGACTTGGGCTACACTTGGTGGCCAGTGATTCCCACAGTATCCTCTATTATAATGTAATCCTTGTTTAAAGTTTTCAAGCCATCTAGGGTTTTAGTGGCCTTTTGACCTTGAAAATAATTTTCTTGGTTCACCTTTCAGAAACATTTTATGTTATTCTGGGTTATATAACAGAAAACAGTGCTGATGTCTGTAGAGTACAACTTCTGACTGATTTCGTTACCATAGCAATACCATGCTTCATCATATTGTGGTTTTTCGAATTGGGACAATTATTAGTGAGACTACTAATATAGGTTTGTTTGTACTTTCAGTGAAAGAAACCTGAAACTATTAATGATTGCCAATATATACTTGATAAAGTCTTCAAGCTTTCAATTTCATGATATGAATGTACTTCTGATTATGTTTTACCTGTAGCATAGAATGTTAATCACCAAATACAATATATCTGAATGCTATACCTGATATTTTTCTTGTTTATACTGCAGCTCCTTCAAGATTATAAGGTAAACTATGTGCCTGGTTGGGACTGCCATGGCCTACCGATTGAGTTGAAAGGCAAGCCCCACTCATTCTATCCCTTCTGCATTTGTTACATTAGCATTCTACTCTACTCAATTGTGGATTCAACAGTGGTTATTGATAGTTGTCAGTTCTATACATTTACTCTGTACTCTTTAATATTTTGATGTCTTAGCCATAATTGTTGGGATCCACAAATGAAAGCAGGGAATCGAATGGAATCAAAAACTCAAATTCTGCAGTAACTCAATTACAAGTGTGGTAGAGGGAGATAACCCTAGTGCACTAGAGAGAGAGAGAAGTATGCCCTAGTACAAGTGCACTACACAAGAATTGCACAAGTACACTTAAAAGAAAGAAATGCCAAGCATGAGAGAATGCCAAAGATATAGGTGCCCTTACGCATAGAACACTTTATAAGGGAGAGCAAGAAGATCATAGCGGTGGTTGATAGTCATCTTCATAGGATAAATCCAAGTGCTCGGAGGAGTACTCATCAAAGCCCTCAAGGTAAGATCGAAAATTGTTAGGCAAACACGGTACTTGGTCAACCTTGAGTGCTTGGGAAGCATCGGTAAAAATCTCATCTCCTTGTTGCCACTGGTCAAGAGTAACTTGCTGTGATAATTGCAAAGGCAACACTTGGAGATGACTCTCTATGTCATAGATGGGATCAATATCATAACTAACTGCATCCTACCTACGTCTCCCAACATGTATGAACTCATCAATTTTATCAGCTATGTCATTATCGGTATCATAACATGCAGGATTTGAAGCGTTCAAGGACTTGCTTATCTCCTCCTCATCTTCCCTATCACAAAGTAGAGCATCATCAAAAACTAGGGGAGGAGGGAAACTTACTGCTTCTTCTCGTGCAGGAGCTTTGAAGACTTGGGTGCTTTCAACATGCGTTATGGTTTCATCTTCAAGAATTACCCCTTCATCTTCAACTGTGTAGCAAGGAAGGTCTACTTCTTCCGGGAATTCTATTTCTCCTTCATTTTCTGAATCATGGGACAAGGTGTTATCGAAATCCTGAAATGGAAAGCAACTAACCTCATCGTCCTTTTGTTGTGCAGGAGAGAAGGGCTCTTGGATGGCCTCATAAGTTGGTGCTTCATCATCTTGCTTAGGTTCTTGCTCCTTAATCACGTCTTCATTCTGCTGGTCAAAAACTTGTTCCCTTCTTCCTTGGGGATCATCAGTAAAGGTTTCAAGGGAAACTAGTTTTATCAAGCTGAGAGTGTCCATAGTATGGTCATTGGTTTTGGTCAAGGAGAGATTTACCTCAATTTGAATAGCCATGTTGTGAGCTTCTGTAAGTGTTTTTGGACCCTTTTTATTTAGGAGGAAGCTTAAATGCCCTAGAAGTCCATTGGTATAGAGATACACGAGGTACTTGCCTTTAGGACGATGGCTTTCAGGAATCCGGTATAGCAACCTCTGAAACCTAAACCCGAAAACTCTGACGGTCTCATCCTCTACTTGTTTCATGCATTCAAGTCCTTTCAGAAAAGATTGGATATCTTCCAATTTCAAAACCCACCTCACAATAAAGATTTCTTCAAACTGGTCCATAGATGTGATGCTAGTAGCTGGAAGATCATCATACCATCTTCTAGCCTCTCCATGCAGAGTGGCAGAGAAGAGTTTCATTACCAAGTCTTCAGTGTCATCACTGACAGGGCAATGCTGAAAGAAAGCCCAGAAATTGCTCATGTGATAATTGGGTCTTTCTCCATCAATCCCAGCGAATCTAGGGAGCCATTTTTTATACCAGGGGGGCATTTGTCTAGGATATCCCGGGATTTTACTCATGTCTAAAGGATTGTAGTTTCTCGGGTCCCATTGCGAAGTCATAGTTGGCTTCGTCATCAATGGAGTCGCCAGATAATTTTCTTGAAACTATCAAAAGATAAGGGGAAACACCCTAAGTGTAGTCGCCAGGTAAGCTTGTAAGATAGACATTCTAGAGGCAAGGCTTACCGAAAAGTTGTCGTCTTGAGGAAGGTTTGACTCAGTGTTCCCCGGCAACGGCGCCAAAATGTTATCGCACAGTTTGTAGCAAGGATAAAAGCTCGAGGTTTGAAGGTCAAACTGGCGTAACAGGAACCAATCCCACCCAATGTCACCACAATGGGATGGTTCTTTCTCTTTAGGGAGGTGAGGCCCAGGGGAGACGTCCCCGATGACCTGGGGTTTTGAGAAGGCAAGAGGATTAAAAGACAAGGATAGATTCCCCCCTCACAAGTCACCACCAAGCAGATAGTCTCGGCTAAACAACCAATAATAAAGTAAAACCCCCAAAGATATACCTGCCTGAGACAAAGCGACATCAAATGATATATGCAAGCTAATTCAATGGGTTAGTACTTCATATATATATGTGACTATCTGATTAACATATAAGCAATTTTAGCAATAAATATTGACGAAGTCAATAGCAATAAAATTTGTCACTTCACCAATAAATACTAGAACAATATGGCATTCAAAGTAATAAATCAACACTTCATTTAATTTATGCCTTTAATCATCATTTAATTGCTTATGAAAGAAAACGTTTGCTGCACAAAGGTGTTTAAAGCTAAAGATGACGACAACATATATAGGGTTAGCAGGTTAGTTAAGGCTAGGGTTAGTGTAGTTAGGGTTTCATTCAAGAGTTTGAAAGTAGTTTGATTCACTTCAACGCAAGAGGTTTCTTAGGATCAGTGCCTTAGGGTTAATGGAGTCAAAAGTGAAAGACACAAGAGCTAAAGGATCAAAGAATAAAATGAGGCTAAGGACTAGAGGATTAAGCCTTGAGGTGTTGCTAAAGCAAGGCCTCAAGGACACAAAACCTAGGGGAGAGAGGCTCACCTTGGTGTAGGAGAACTAGGCCTCGGTGCTCTCTCCTCCTTCCTTAACTCAATGGTAAGGACGGCTAGCTCTGAAAAGATAGCATAAAACTAAGACAAGAGGGTTTGAGAAACAAAGTGTTGCTAGAGCAAGGCTTGTACAACAAACCCTAGAAAAATCGGCCCAAAGTGTAGAAGACCTAGGCTTTGGGGCTTCTCCTTCTTCTTAGCTTAAGAAAGTAAAATGGCTAGCATATGAAGAGGGGGAAAAGAGTGTACCTAAGGCTAGAGGCTCAATCCTCTTCAGCATGAAAGAGAAGAGTGTTGCTATGGCAAGGCTCTATCTCATTTCAACAAATAAAATGGCTAGAAATCTTGACGGGGACATCAGACAAGGACCTACAATGTGTGCTTGTCCCCTAGGGTTTATTCAACAAATTATAACCATAAATGCAAGAGAAATAAAACTACAACCATTCATTCAAGAAGTTTTGCAGAAATTTACTTACATTTAACCAAGAAATCAAATAACAAAC
This sequence comes from Picea sitchensis, assembly GCA_010110895.2. Lineage (NCBI taxonomy): Eukaryota > Viridiplantae > Streptophyta > Pinopsida > Pinales > Pinaceae > Picea > Picea sitchensis. Next base: position 69,888 of record SNQJ01S0027240.1, on the reverse strand, counting down.
CTTAGTTGTAACACCTTCCACCAAGATAAATGCCAAAAATGCCAAGAAAAATCTTCCTTCAATAAGTGCGCCTCACTAAATCAGCCAAAACCCTAGAATAGGGCGCAAATTTCAGACCTCACCAAGTGGTGAGCGAGTGATCCTAAAAAAATGAAGGTGAAAATCCTTCATTTATACTATATCAATGACCTAATTTACTTTTAGGTCATAAAAAGGCCGACAAGGCCAAAATATTGAAAATTATACTGTTTTACATTAAATGACAAATTAAAACCCTAATCAAGTAACAAAAGGACGCCATCCCCTTTCTAGGGTGACGTTAGCCCCTTCTATTGAAAATGCATCCCTCGGGAGCAAAACGTTAGCCCCCCTTGGGCTTCTCCAAGCTGCCACACGTGCCAAATGCCCTGTTTATCTGCCAAAACGTCCATGAAGCAAGGATGACGTCATGGACCTCATGGGTGACGTCCTAGGACTTCCAAGGCCAACGTTCCACTAAAAGTGGGTCAACCCCCCTAGGTCAAGCTATGCCAGGGTGCCTCTGGTGGAACGTCCTCCTCTTCTTCGGTGCAAAGCCCCTGATATATCTTTGTCCTATCTCTACCCCCTGATGGGGTCTCAACATCCATCTGATGGGCTCTTCAGCCCCAGACACAGGCTTGCTAGGGCACCCTGTCAATCCCCCCAAACATGGTCAAGTAGGCAAGTGTAAGATCCAAGCAGTTGTTAGAAATAAAAGGAATCAGATGCATACATTCAATGGTTTTGATGATCAAAGTGACACATACCATGATACCCGGACCAATTACCTCATGGAGCAAGAACCTTCTCTGACACAGGACCAAGCCGATGGTGATGGATGCTGCTGCTGCTGACAAGATAAAGATGCTGGAAGAAATAAAAGGTGGGCCCTCCAGGGCCAAGCTAAAGTCAATACTGCTCTCGGTACTCCATGTCTAGGACCTGTGGGCCTCGAGACATGATCTCCTAGTTATCCCTGAAAGTGGGGGATAACTTGGTAGAGGGAGATAACCCTAGTGCACTAGAGAGAGAGAGAGAAGTATGCCCTAGTACAAGTGCGCTACACAAGAATTGCACAAGTACACATAAAAGAAAGAAATGCCAAGCATGAGAGAATGCCAAAGATATAGATGCCCTTACGCATAAAACACTTTATAAGGGAAAGCAAGAAGATCACAAGATGAGATGATACAAATGATAGCTTGAGTTGTGTATTTATACACAACTCAAGTGAGGTGTTCCTTTAGGAAGGGAGGTGTCCCTTCAAGAGGGGGTTATGAGCCCATCAAATGGGCACAGACACCCCAAGAGGGTTATTGAGCCTACATATCATGTTTGACTAGGGTGCCTTAACCATACCTAATAATACAATAAAAGAATAAAGAATATGGGCCTAGCCATAATTACAAGTACATAGTGATACATATGAATGGGGCATGGCCACACGTACAAGTTACACCAATAATTCCAACATTGACTGGTCACGAGGTGAAGAGGTACGTGCCTCTCGACTTTCGTTAATTAACTATATTATTATTGTTATGATGTTATTGTGTTCGTAACATTGCCAGCCTCTTAAGGGATGCTTTGTCCACAAAGCATAGTAAAATATGATTTTTTCTATTTGAGCATGTTTCTATAGTGAAATGAAGTTTTTTCCGTTGGTGGTAATTGATTCTTCTTGAGAGTGGACCCTTCGACACCATATAGTTTATAGTGTTGACCTTGTCAATTGAATTCCATGAATTGTTCTTCAAGGTTTCTGGCATAACTCCCCAACTGTATCAACCATTTTGCACCTAGCACCATATCCATTCCTTCGAGCGGTAGAACGTAGAATCCTGTTTGTAGATCTAGTTCTTGTATTTGAACTGAGATTTTATGACATTTCCCAACTTCTAAACTATTGGATGTTGTCATTATTATTTCCCTGCGGAGAGTTTGATTAAAAAATACCATCCATTTTGTTGATCTAGACGACAACTCCTCTATGGTCCTTGCTGTCGTATTTTGGTAACTCCTTTTTAAACTTCTGGTAATCTCTATCTTGAAATTTGTGCGTATTTCTTGAAAAATTTATCTCTGGTATTTTCTGGTGTCCCGGATCCTCTAAATTTTGCGAATCCAAAACTTTGTGATGGTCTTCAGAAGGCTAAGGGTTCTGTGCATAATGTGTCCACTAGTTCAGTTAATTGATCAATTCTCTCGATCTGTTCATTAAGCATCCTTGTACTCTCATTCTTGTTGATACCCCTCATTCTTAAATAGCTTTGCCATCACTCCTTAGATGTGTTTATTAACGTGTCAATTTTGTCTTCTTTTTGTAATAATTTATCGATTTTTTTCGATAGTGCTTTTTGTACTTCGCCGAATTCCTCCTGACCCTTCTCGACCTTACCGAGACGATATTTAATGCCGTTGACTTCATTTTTATGATGGTTAATGTCTTCTTGTTACTCCTCGTTCTTTTTCTTACTTGCTTCCATATTTTATTTTATTAAATATAATTCCTCCCAAAACCATTTTGATGATAAAGTGATAGGTAACTTGATATGAATAAAGTGACCTTATATAAAGTGACTTATAATATAAAGTTACTTTATAAGATAAGTAACTTTAATAAAAATTAAAAATGACTTAATAAAATATAAAATGAGATATTAAGGGGCATGTATTTTTTGGTAGGTTACAAATAGATAATTTAATAATGTTAATGATTTGGACTGCAAGGATAGAGGTGGATAGGAGTACGACTAGTGTTGGACAGGAGTACGGATAATGGCGGACATGAGTACGATCGAGATAGTACAAATGCACAGTGGATTGCAGCGAGTCGTACGGTGAAATCGGGGGCAAATCGGATGCACAAAATGCACGGATCGGGGCAATTGACGACGACTTGACTTTTGAGGGCAGGTATAGGTATGACAGATGACGAGGTACAAATATGATTTCTAATTTATGGATATCCCTTTGCACTGTGTCATTAATTTATCAACCCGGGGTTCAATATACTTGCGAGACACTCGGTGCAGTGTACACAGAAAATAGAACTTTCACCAAGCTATTGGAAAAGACTAACTAAACTAAACCATGCATACATCAAAAGAAAAGCATAAAAGATGAAGTCACAATGCTTACAACCCCCAACCCAGCTGGTGGTACCTCTTGGGGAATGTTTTTGAACTCTCATAACCCTACGCCCTTGTGTGTTCACCTAGTGGGGTTACAGGTAAAGTGATTCTGCAGCACACAAAACCAAAGCAAAGGGAACTATCTGTCCTACTTCAATTCATCCATCAAAATGCTAGAAATAAAACTACTACTAATGCCAAGACTAGATTAGCAGATCACATGATTTCCAAACCACAATTCCATTAATAATTATCCAAACACTGTTATAGGTCAGAAAATACAAGCACGGATTTGGCATATATCATAAACACAAATAAAACTAGTAAGGAAATCAATAATCTGCATAAATCTGAGTCTTAACACATTTATTAGTGATTCTGCAGCATGGCACAGGTGGCCATTATGTAGCGTGTGGCCATTCTGCAGCCTAGGTCTACAACAAAAACAAATTAATTCAAACTTAAATAAAAATAAAATAGAACTAACAACTATGTAAGAATCAATAACTGAAATATATATACAACACAGAACCATACCTGTGAGTGGGCCTTGTCCCATGGGTAGGCCTGTGTTCACGACTTCTAAATCACCACCAATACACAAGCAAATTGATACTCAAAGCATAAACATCAATATATATTAAGATCTGGAACTAGAGCTCTCGGCTCTTACAAACTTACAGCAGTCTGAGCATAATCTGATATTACTCGTACTAGTCGTCCCCAATAAACACTAACACACTCATATTTATACAAAATAAGGTAATCTGGCTGCCTAAGTATGGAGCGACTAGTCCCTATTATTCTGTTAACAAACTAAACAAACCAGAACTCCTATTGTCCACTGATTAGCTTAGACATACGCTGTTACATATTAGCCAATTAAACAATCAGATGTTTCCAGATCCCACGAATTCCACTCAACCGATGGCTGAGTTGGTCCAACAGTATGTGCAAGTGGATCGTATCTTATCCAAGCAGTTTTAGCACGTGCTGGGTGACTGGTACGCATATGCTGAAGTGTTAAATCTCGTGCTAAGTGTGGCTGGAACCTTGTTGAAGCGTGTGGCATATGCTGGGAATAACAATATTAATTTCCTTTGATTTATCTTCCCGCTAGATGCTAAGTTATGTTAATACCTTTGTGCCTTTATATGCTGATTTTAATCTTTTAATTCTGCTGAAGGTATAATATGCTGCTGATTTTAATCTCTTAATTATATTGCTGATATATTTCCACGCTCAAGATATTCACATTAAAACTCATGGGCACACGCTAAAGGTTTCATGCTGATATCATTTTAGCGTTGAACTGATATTGAATACTTGAGCTGATATATCTTATACGCTGCTACATGCCTGATTATGTAGCAGGCTGCTACATGCCTGATTATGTAGCAGGCTGCTACAAGTCTGATTATGTAGCAGGCTGCTACAGGTCTGATTATGTAGCAGATTTGAACACATGAGCACCCCACAACTGTATCAACATTTAATGTCTCTGAATCTGTGGAAATGGATGTGCAATGACCCTGATTTGAAGAATACGTGAACCTTTAAAGCAAAACCCTGTAACAACTTGTTCAGTTGTCACTTCAAAAGTAAATATAAAACACGCTACTTTCCCTAATGTTAATCAGAAATTCAAAGAAATATTAAGAAATGCAATTCGAAAATCACCTCGAGCCTAAATCTCGCATATGGGCATTAAAATGGATAAGATGGGGTTATATGTAAATGATAAAGGGTTAAAAAGAAGGAAAAGAAGATGTCAAATGATGGTAATTTCGTGGCTCATCATCTCCCCCAAACTGTATATGTTGCATGTCCTCATGCAACCCTGCTGCTTCGTGACAACCAAGCTGTAAGGACACACACTGGATAATGCTCCTCGTTTTCCAATGCATACCAATCAAATTTTTGCTCACTGTAATGGCTCTCTTTCGAAGCATAGATCAAGTCACGAGGTCTCCTTCAAATTTGCACAAGCAAATAGGGTAAGTGGACACAAGACTATGTTGTTGCCTTTGATGTCAATTAGGTCTGCTTGCTGGTCTGCATATGCCCAAAGTGCTTGTGTTGGTCTAAGCTGCCATGGACCACCCTACATGAGGCAATTTGTATCAACTTGATGGATCCACAACAACCAATAAATGGCCTTTTTCTCAACACAACATGCTAGAAGGAGGTCTGAAAAATGGGTGTTCTAAGCTTTGCAGTTGTGGCTGCCAATGAAGAGGCTAGTAGCATAATTGATTCTTAAATACTCTATTGGCATTATATGTGGTGCACAACATCCTATGAATTATGAATTTCACAACCCAACAAGTGCCTTTGTAAAATGTACACAACATGCAAGAAATGGTTTGCAATCCTCATACCATATGTAGTGTATCCTCTAATGAGTCTCAGCTTGATTTTTGCTTGATGATTCGTGTGAGGTAGCATGCTCATTTCTTCTGCTTGTCCATATCAACTACTTATTTTTCTGTTGTTGGTTCTTGTGGAGCAACAACAATGTTTTCTTTTTCGTTTCTTCTTTCGTTGGCTCCTATTGCTGGTTCTTGTGTGACAACAACAAGACCTTCTATTATCTACATATTTGGCGTCTTCATCTGTACCTTCGACTTTGGATCCTCAATGTCACTGTCAAGTCGTTGTCTTGGATTTTTCATATTCTCTCTCCTGTGATTCGTTAGAGTAGCCAATTCTAACAAAACCACTATTCTTCATATTGAGTTGGATAGACTCAACACGTTGATTAACTTCAATAATTTCAAGACATTTTTAAGACCACTATTAACTCATAAGAACCAATGTGAATAAAGATCCACAAATTTTCTGATGGAAGAAAACATGCGCATATAAATAAAAGAAAGTTTGAAAACCTTTTTCTTATCCCAGTGCCAATTTGTTTAGTAGAACTGCCTCCACACCTCTTTGCTAAGACGTTGGGCACAAACTGCAACAACTAAGCGCATCACTGCGTCAAATGCATTTTCTCTGAATAGGGTTTCTTGATGCTGGTTCTTGTGTAGCAACATCGATGCTTGATGTACCAACACTAATGTCCTTCCTTGAACAACTTCTGGTCCTTCTCATTTTGGGACATTTAGGGAGGTGTTGGAATGGATTTAAATTGTGGAAGTGGAGTAAGGCGATGTTGTGGTTTAGATGAAGTGGTGAAAGTTTTAGGTTGAACAAGGATAGGGATGTTATGGGCATGACAAATGATGGCTTGGTCCTAGAAGGTAAAGGTGATGGTACCCCTCTCCCCCAAACTAAAGACTTTTTCTGTCCTCGGAAAAATAACAAATGGTAAGGAAGTAGGATAGAAAAGAAAAGAGGCTTAAGTGGTTTTCCAAATACAAATCTAAAGTATTCAATGAATCTGATAAACAAAGAGAAAGAAGAAGCGTACCTGCACCTACCTAAGAAGTCCATGAACTTTGTAGCAAGCATATGATTTTCCGTAGTATGTTCTTCACAAGTTCCCATGGAGAAGAGCAACATCTTTGAGAATCTGTACCAAGGACTATCAACAAAATCTCCTCCTGGTTTTGAGATATCTTCATGAAGCTTTGAGGAAAGACCATTTCTGCAACAACTTATTTTGCTACAGGTTCTTGTGGGGCAGCAGTCTCTTCCTCTTGGAGAATTCCTTCAACTGATTTCTTTATTGTTGGTTCTTGTGTAGCAACAGTAGAGCTTCCCGAGGCTGGTTCTTGTGTGGCAACCTCAGGGTTGGTAGGTGTTGGTTCTTGTGTGACAACACCTATTTCTTTTTTTATGAGCTCCCCCCTGTAGTTGGTTCTTGTGTGACAACCACAGGGATTATTGGTACTAGTTCTTGTGTAGCAGTACCAATGTTGTCCTTAGAACTTTGTAATTTTTGCTTCTTCTATAGGAAGGGTGGATTTGTGAAGTACTACCAAGGATGAAAACATACTGCAATGTTCATAGCACATGGTTAAACGTTTGAGAAACAAGGAGGTGTGCTAGACAAGATTAGCAGCGGGTAAATAGCGGAAAAACCTTTATTGGATTGGTAGCAACAAGCTCCATTTATTCAACGACTATGGAAACTAGAGAGGTAGCTTGGCAGTGTAAGTGAGCCAAATTACTTTATTGGGTGGGTCAGGAGTGGGCGGAGCAGGAAGTTGTGGAGGTCTTATGGAGGAAGGAAGTGGGCTGAAGTCGTGATGTGATAGTAGTGGTCACATGAATGATATTCCGAGAAAATTGTTGGCTTTCAAAGCTAACCACATAGGCAAAGAAAACTTTATTAACTTTAGAAGGCAATTAGCTTTGAGATGGGAAGAAGAAAATGCATTGGTATACTATGGTGCTTTAGGTCTCCTTGTGCAAGAATGGCATTAGTGATGTAGCATGGAATTTAACTTCTATATCACTGGTCTTTAGTTTGGAAATCAATTCTTCAATTGTCTTGTTCTTCGTCCATCTGAAAAGTCTTGATGTTGGTGTTGGTTGACAACTAGAACAAACTTTAGACATTGCTCGTTCAAGAACTCAACATTACATGATAACGCACTTGTTTTCATGTCTTGGTGACATGCCCATTTCATGAAAGATTGTCTTTGAAAATCACTCCTTTGTAGATTGACCTCCATGATCCTTCTTTGACCTGCAAAAAACTAGCATTTTGCTTGCAACACAAGGTGAGATTATGGACGAAAATAGATATGATGACTTTCTTCCTCCAATAAACATC
>SNQJ01S0027240.1:40804-61991 GCA_010110895.2 Picea sitchensis | reverse complement strand
ACAATTGTCTTTTGACCAATCCGCAAAAGGGGATTTGGTCCTATTACAATAACCGACATGATCAATCCACAATGGGGATTGATCCGATGAATAATATATCAAATAATAATTAGAATACTCTTTGCAGTTACATTATTTCAACAGGAACTATCTGTCCTACTTCAATTCATGCATCAAAATGCTAGAAATAAAACTACTACTAATGCCAAGACTAGATTAGCAGATCACATGATTTCCAAACCACAATTCCATTAATAATTATCGAAACACTGTTATAGGTCAGAAAATACAAGCACGAATTTGGCATATATCATAAACACAAATAAAACTAGTAAGGAAATCAATAATCTGCATAAATCTGAGTCTTAACACATTTATTAGTGATTCTGCAGCATGGCAAAGGTGGCCATTATGCAGCCTAGGTCTACAACAACAACAAATTAATTCAAACTTAAATAAAAAAAAAAATAGAACTAGCAACTATCTAAGAATCAATAACTGAAATATATGTACAACACAGAACCATCCCTGTGAGTGGGCCCTGTCCCACGGGTAGGCCTGTGTTCACGACTTCTAAATCACCACCAGTACACAAGCAAATTGATACTCAAAGCATAAACATCAATATATATTAAGATCTGGAACTAGAGCTCTCGGCTCTTACAAACTTACAACAGTCTGAGCATAATCTGCTATTCCTCGTACTAGTCATCCCCAATAAACACTAACACACTCATATTTATACAAAATAAGGGAATCTGGCTGCCTAAGTATGGAGCGACTAGTCCCTATTATTTTGTTAACAAACTAAACAAACCAGAGCTCCTACTGTCCGCTGATTAGCTTAGACATACGCTGTTACATATCAGCCAATCAAACAATCAGATGTTTCCAGATCCCACGAATTCCACTCAACCGATGGCTGAGTTGGTCCAACAGTATGTGCAAGTGGATCGTATCTTATCCAAGCAGTTTTAGCACGTGCTGAGTGACTGGTACGCATATGCTGAAGTGTTAAATCTCGTGCTAAGTGTGGCTGGAACCTTGTTGAAGCGTGTGGCATATGCTGGGAATAACAATATTAATTTCCTTTGATTTATCTTCCCGCTAGATGCTAAGTTATGCTAATACCTTTGTGCCTTTATATGCTGATTTTAATCTTTTAATTCTGCTGAAGGTATAGTATGCTGCTAATTTTAATCTCTTAATTATATTGCTGATATATTTCCACACTGAAGATATTCACATTAAAACTCATGGGCACACACTAAAGGTTTCATGCTGATATCATTTTAGCGTTGAACTGATATTGAATACTTGAGCTGATATATCTTATACGCTGCTACAGGCCTGATTATGTAGTAGGCTGCTATAGGCCTGATTATGTAGCAGGCTGCTACAAGTCTGATTATGTAGAAGGCTGCTACAGGTTTAATTATGTAGCAGATTTGAACACATGAGCACCCCACAACTGTATCAACTTTTAATGAATCTGAATCTGTGGAAATGGATGTGCAATGACCCTGATTTGAAGAATATGTGAACCTTTAAAGCAAAACCCTGTAACAACTTGTTCACACGTGAGTTGTCACTTCAAAAGTAAATACAAAACACGCTACTTCCCCTAATGTTAATCAGAAATCCAAAGAAATATTAAGAAATGCAATTGGTAAATCACCTCGAGCCTAAATCCTGCATATGGGCATTAAAATGGATAAGACGGGGTTATATGTAAATGATAAAGGGTTAAAAAGAAGGAAAAGAAGATGTCAAATGATGGTAATTACGTGGCTCATCAGCAGAATCAACAGGCAATACTGATGCATCGATTTTGTACGGCTACGTATTTGTACGGATAGGACGGGACAATATGGATTGTACGGCTAGCGGTTGTCGTGAGATTGACAGTGACGAACAATGAACAATGTGCAGGTTAGCCAAGGATTGGCTCTGATACCACTGTAACAATAATTCTATTATTTAAAATTGTAGAGAAAAATATTTTGAATAGATAATGATTGATAATTGATTATAAGATGATATAATCACCCTTGTGACAATTTACTTATAGCATTGACTAGTCACGAGGTGAAGAGGTACGTGCCTCTTGACTTTTGTTAATTAACTATATTATTATTGTTATGATGTTATTATGTTCGTAACAGAGTCTATCTGAGGAGGACCTCGTAATACTCGAGATTTGTATCCTAACATCTCCCTCATGAAAAGAGCTAGGCATCTTTGGTCTTGATAAAGGAAAATGTAGTGTGGGGGCCCCTCGAATCTCGATAAAGGTAATGGAAACTCCCTTTGATATAATAGTAAATAGGGCATTTGAAATTGAGGTTCTCCTTTGGCTCAAGCTCTTGCAGGTGACACAACTGGCAAAGCCTCTCTGGCTGCAAGGTGTGATGATCCATTTCATTTCGATGTTGGTGAGAGTATAGTTTGAACTGGCCAATAGGTATCCTAAGGCTATGCATCTATTGTCTTTGTAAGACTGTCGCTCAGTGACATGGAGTGCTTGAAGTAGAAGGCCATCTTAAGGATTAGGCCCTTGGTAAAGAGTTTGATAAACATGTGCAAGAAAAGCAATACTAACATAATTTAAAAACTTAAGAATAACAATGGCACACACACAATGCACAAAGATTTACCTTGGAAAGCCTTAACTAGGAAAACCAACCATCATGAGAGCCTCACGTCTCTCTTTTTCCTTGCATCAACTTCACTGTTCACAATATGATATTTAGGTATTTTGCAGCATCCAAAACCTTAATACATCAACCTAGATTAGATTACAACCCTAATTCCTTAATTGGAATTAATTTACAATGGGCCAAAAAACTATTGGCCGAAAAAGCATAAAAACGAACCCAAAAAATTTCTTTCAGGGTTGCTGCTCCCCATACTCCCTTTGCTTTGGGAACCTACAAACAATAAAACACATGTCCAACACTCAAGAGGGGTGTATAAATTTTGGAATTTTGACTTTTAATGCAATTCTGAAATTTCACCTTACACCAAAGGTTTCCGAGATTCAAACCCTATGAATATTCAGCCTTAGGGCTGATCTGCAATATAAATTACAGCAGCAAACAATGGATAATATTTCAATTCACTTCAACCCCAAACATATGCCAACAAGTTTCAGCCCTTAGGGCACACTTTCCAAGCATAAAATCAGATATGGAGTCGAATTAATGCAGATTTACAGCAGTAAATCTGCCCTATTATCTTCTATATTAATGTTAAATCACTTAAACCTTCACTTATGTCAAATCAGCGTGACAAACTAGTGTTGGAAATTACCAAACCAAGAAGATAACGAAGGCTGAAAATCAAATCTGCAATTACACAAGTAATGGACAGCTGAAAACTTCATATATATGTATAAGGATGAAATACATGTAGATACCGCAACTTTATTACAAAGTTGGCACAATCTTTCAAGCTCTCAAAAACTCTAGCCAGGGAAACCAAGAAAATCCTAGCCACCACCAAAGATCAACAAACAAGCATCAACACTAGGAAGTCCTCCTTGGCTTCAACAACAAGTTTGTATCACACAACCAACAAGAAGTTTGTATTGCACAAGCTCTCCACACTAACATGGTTGTCTTCCTTAGGGTTTGCAAACCCTAGCCATGTTGCATCACACTTGTACATGGCAAGACAACTCTAGTGTTGGCCTCCAAATCTACATGTCCATCCTAGGGTTTGAATCCTCAAACCCTAGCTCTTCCATTCTTGCATCATCACAAGCACCAAGACCTCCATGGATCATCAAGAATACAAGAGCTCCATGATATTTCCCTATCCTTACATCCCAAAAGAGCAAGGCTCCAAAATCATGCAAGGTGTTATCTCTATGTCTTCTACTAGGGTAGAAACCCTAGTGCTACAATTATAGCCATAAGAACCTTCCTCTCTCTCTATATATGACAAGTAAGGGAGGAAAATTATACATATGTGGGCCTAAACCCTTATAAGAAACCTTCAAAGGCACAAGTAGGCTCACACATGTGAAGCACTACACCAAGAGTACATGTGTCCAGGTCCAAGGTGATGTTGTACACAATCAAGGCTCCAAGGTGATGTCGATATAGAGGATGTCCTTGCTCCCTCGCCACAGGTCCCCATGGACTCCATCACTCCTTTCTAAGCCACACGCTCCTCTAGGCCCACTCCACCTACATGATCATTATTGCAACCCATGCTTCCCGAAGTCAACTCCAAGCCTCCATGCAAGCATCTAAGCAACCCAATGCCACCTAGAGCTCAATGCCCCCCACCAGAATGTCCAACTCTCCCTCTTCAGTGCAAGGCGTCCTCCAAGCAAGTAACATGCTATCACAAGGTCTTGAAATTTCCAAAGAAGAAGGCTAGATAAGTATCCGGTCGAGGTCTAGCGAATTAAGAGCAAGCCACTTCCACATGTGCATGTCCATCACAGACCAACCAAGGGCTCATTCATACACAACATACCTCATATCACATGGTCCCAATCTCCAAGGGTTAAGTGTCCTCCTCCAAGTGCCTATCGCTTCTCCTCCTAGGTAGGTACCTCTCCTAGTCGAGCAACCGACTCCCCCATTATGTGCACTTGATGGGTTAGTCAACAAGCCAACTAGGGTAACAACCTCAGTGGCAATTGTGCCATATTAGCACTCTAACCAAGGTCAATCATACACCCTAACTAAGCCGTCCATGTGTCCATGAAGCATTGCCAAGGCGCTAAGAGACATGATGCTTTGCTAGCAAGGTGAAAACACTTTTGGAGTAACCCCAAAAGCTAACAAGGGGAGCGATTCACTTAAATGATTATATTTAAGTGAAATGTCGCTTTTTTGTTTTAAATCCATTCCCATGCTCCCTCGTTGCCATTCCCATGTTAGTAAATCCATTCCAATGCTCCATTGTTGCCCCCAATACAAGAATTGGGCTCTCAACATTTCATTTGATACGCTGCTTGTGGTAAGTTGTGAAGGGAATAGAGCACGACAACTGGAATGGTTTGATTATATCCCTAAGAAGGTCATGTGGTCAAGAGAACCCTCATCCATCAATGTTTCCTACGTCCACATGATTGGTAAATAAAAGGGATTGATGTATTATCAAATGGCATGCTGTAGACCGAGGAAAAAAAAATGGCATACTGTAGAGATGTTAATGAATGGAAATAAAGCATTTGACAGATGGTAGAATTGGAACATATCTTCCTTCTGTAAAAAAATGAAAGAGTAATTTTCTTTATTAATGCTAGTCATATGTAGTGTACCTAAGGGAGATAATATGGGTTACTTAGTGTACATGCAATTCTATGTGACTAATTTCAGATCTGAAAATTACTTCCTAGTGATCAAACAATAAACCCTAACTGTTATCACTGAACAATTTTACACTGAAATTATGACAGAAAATTACAACAGCGGAAACAACAAGATCTGAGATAAATCATCCACACACTTGAGATAAGATAAGATAAGATACTTTTATTAATGTCCAACAAATGACCACAAAAGTAGGTCAATGGGACTGAGAGCTACAACAAGTGTGCGTATAATGTGGGAGTGCAAACACAACTGCTAGATAATACTGAAAATGTTGAAAATAACATAAAGAAATAAATCACTAGGCAAGTAGTCTCAGAAAGTATATAACCATGATGAGAGGGAGAGAAAGAGTGGGAGAGAGGTGTCTGATGATGAGGCTGTCAAGGTCTCCTGGATCGAATGGCCGAGGGCAAGGGGGGCGAACTAGGCATAGGTTCCCTGTCGGAGTCGTCAGGGACTATCGAGAGGTCCAAATGTATGATCCTGCGGGGGATGTTGGAGCGGGGAATACTCCTCACATGTGAGGCCGAAAGAAAGAAACTCCGAATAGAACTCTGGTGGCTCGTTTGAAACCAAGAGGTGGTCCAATGAACGGGAGGTGCCCTGCTATGGAGCTGTCTGGAGCTAGTCCGTCTAACTCTTTGAGAATATGTGGACTGATGTGCCGCATGACATTTTCGAGTTGGTCTCGATGATGATGATTTGTCTCCTCGGGGGAGAGGTTGAAAAGAGACACAAGGTCTCACCGGTCTATTGTCTAGTGCACTTTGGGACTCGACCCTCCGCTTGTTGCTATGATCTGATGGGTCAACATTAAAGTAAGAGGTGATTTTCTTGGTCAACCCAAGGCGGGGTGTGGCATGCAAGAACTAAGATCTGTGGCAGAATATCTCCCTGATGAAGAGGGCTAGGCATCTCTGGTCTTGGTACTGGAAGAAGGTAGAAAGTGAGCCCCCCAAGTCCTTGTATAGACAATGGTAGCGTCCTATGATTTCATAGTATATAGGACATCTAAAGTCGAGGTGCATCTCTGTCTCCGGCTCTTGTAAGTGACACATCTGGCAGATCCTATCGGATCGTGGTATATGGTGATTTGTCTCGATTAGGAGCCGTTGGGATTTGACCCAGAGTTGACCCAAAGGAATCCTGAGTGAGTGCATCCAATGTCTGCGTGTGTACAGGGGGCAGACTATGATGCCATCTCACAACTCCAAAAAGTGCTCTAGGTAGAAGGACATCTTTGGGCCCATGTTTGCCGACGGTGAGGTCCAAGTGACCTGTGTGTAGAGTCTGTAAATATCCTCTCTGGTAGCCTGATTCAGTACCTGTCTAGTCGGTAAGAGATGGCGCGGTGCATCAGGGGAGAAACTGAATGGGGGTAGGCGCTCTGGGGAGATAGTCATCGATTGGAGGAGTCGAGATGCCTCTGAGAACCAACCACGAGCATGGCCTAAAGGGGAAGCCGAAGCAAGAGCCTCCGAGGAGCAGAATTTTATGTTTTGTAAAATTGTCAAATTCAGAAATTCTGAGGGCAAAACCCGCCCTCCCAGCTGACACAAATTCACCAAAACTCTGAGGACAAACTTGTCCTTTGAAAACCAAAAATCAACAAAAATCTCAGAACAATTCCCAATCTGCAAACCTGCTGATGTCACCTGTACGGCTTGCCAACGTTAGCTGTACAAACTATATGGACTGCTAACGTTAGCCTGTACGGACTGTCACCTGTCTAGAAAACTCACGTGCGGACTGTTCTGCCTCTCTCGCATATGCGGACTATCACACGTGTGACTGTAATAACTGTAGGGACTATCCATACAATTCTGTTCACACGTGTGGCATGAACGACTCCTTCACACGTGTGGCTATACTCCTTCTCCCACATGTGTGGCCTACTGCTCTTCTCTTCCTCACACGTGTGCCCTCTCTTGGTTGGAAAAGAAGCCTTCCTTTGCTGAAACAGAAACAAAAAATCCTCCAAGAAACCCCAGGCCAGATTTGCCACAATTGCAAAATTTCCCTTGCTGAAATTTCCAAGCTCCTAGCACAAGTGCACTCTCACTTATGCTAACTCCATAATGACATAATGAGATTTGTCACAATCTCTCCTCTCCTTATGTAGGAGTCCAATGAGTGAGTTTAGGCACCCCTTCTAAACTCAACATTCAATTAGAATATTTTATTCCTCTTTGTGGGTGCGAAACCCCAACACAAGCCCACAAAGCCCATCACCAAGCCCATGAGGCCCTAGCCTCATCCCAAGGGTGTTTTCACTGAAACGAAGGTGTAATCTAGTGCCAACAAAGATTTCCACATGCCTAACACCATGGCCCTTTGTGGGAATGCCTCCCGGTGCTACAAAAGCATCAACACTCACTCTTAGCGAGGGAGGCATTCCATCCTCCATCACTAGGAAATATCTATGTCTTCCATATCATATTTGCTACCACAACTACACTCTAATCCTCTTGACTGTCTGCTCCATCTGTCACTGAAGCAAATCCTGCTCTCCAATCCTCCTGATTGGCTGCTCCCTCGGTCACTGAAGCAAATCCTGCTGTAACAAATGGGTCTTCCGTGGAGGATACACTGTTCTTAGAAGCTTCCTGCTTCAGAGCTTCCTGTCTGGCCTCCTCAACCCATGACACCTGCTTGGAAGATTCCTCCCTTCCATCTATACTTGAGGGTAAACTTCCTCTGGATGAGTGATGCTCCCTCTAAGCCTGCTGACCCCCTCTAAAGTCCAACTTCCTCTGAATAGTCCTGGGAGGATGCTCCTCCCCACTTGATCCTGAGGGATGACTCCCTCTGAACTCTAGCTCCCTTTGAGCCTGTACCACTGGTGGAGCTACCTGCTCCTCCTCATCCGTCTTTTTGCTACTGCTGGTCACAACTCGCATAGGCTGGCCCCTTAGCCTATATAGGTTGCCCTCTCGAACTCCATGAACTACTGCTAATCTGAAGCTAGATCTTCTGGGCACAAATAATCTCTCCATCTCGAAACAATATATGGTAGCCCTTTTTCTCAATCTCCGAGACTGAGAGTACACTTCTCCTGAGTTCTGGTACCCATAACACATTTGACACCCTCAACACTTCTCCTGACTTCAACCGGAACGATACTGTACCAAATCCTTGTATTGCATGCTTGGTCCCCATACCAAGCTCCACACACAAATCTGAGCCAGTCTGTGTGAAGCTGTCAAACAATTCCCGTGCACCTGTCATATGGCAAGAGGCTCCGCTATCCACCAACCAAGTCCCACTACTGGAAACTGTACCTGGAAGGGTGGAGACCAATAAGATCTCCCTCTGAAACTTGTCTGCAATCTCAACAACCTCTGCTGCTGATGCCTGTTTCCTTCTTCTCTTTCTCTTCCGGTGTGGACACTGTGAAGCATAGTGACTATACTCATGAAATTCAAAACATATGATCTTACTAAGATCCTTCTTTTGTCTTGGTTCTGGAGATGCTTCTCTCTCTCGAGAAGCCTTTTTGCTCGGAGAACCTCTTCTGCCCTTACTAATGCGGGCTGCAAGGGCCTGTTTCTCATCCTTGCTGCTCTTCTGCAAGCCATTCCTAGACTCTAACTGAGTCTCGTCCTAGATACAATCAATCCATAGTCTATCAAATCCTGGCAACTACTCACTTGCACAAATCCCCTGTAGAAATAGTTCCCAAGATCCAGGAAGACCTCTCAATGCTACATTCACCAACTCACCATCCTCAACTGTCACACTAATGGATGCAAGCTGATCACGGATTTTAGTTATCTTCATAAGGTAGTTGACAATTGTGTCCTCACTGGTCATCTTAACAACTTGAAGTTGATGCTTCAAATGTAACTTCCTGCCTGTATTCTCGTTTTGGTATAGGCCTACCAAAGCATCATACATTTCCTTGGCAGATGTCTTCTCAGCAATGTGAGGAATTAGGTGATCCTTTACGGATTCTAGCAACACTCGCTTGGCCTTTACTTCCTTTTTCTTATGAGCTGCCAATTCATGCAGATCAGTAGGACTTGCAACCACACCTTCAACATATTCTTTGAAGTTTGAAGTCATTCTCATCCAATAGAAGGAGAACCCTGGCCTTCCAAGCCTGGAAGTTAGTTGCCCCTTCCAACCTGTCCTCAATCTTTAAAGTGTTCACCATGGTGACCTGCCCAAAACAAATAAAAAATTTGCAACAACAACCTGTTGTACTTGCAACAACAAGTGTGTCTCAAGAGATGACTCCCTCTCTCTTTCAAAGCCTCAACTTTGATACCATGTCAATTTTCACATGCAATTCTATGTGACTAATTTCAGATCTGAAAATTACTTCCTAGTGGTCAAATAGTAAACCCTAACTGTTATCACTGAACAATTTTACACTGAAATTATGACAAAAAATTACAACAGCAGAAACAACAAGATTTGAGATAAATGATCCGCACACTTGAGACACAAAAAATTCCGTTCTGTAAAATTGTCAAATTCAGCAATTCCGAGGGAAAGACTAGCTCTCTTGGCTGACACAAATTCACCAAAAGTTTGAGGACAAACTTGTCCTCTGAAAACCAAAAATCAGGGAAAGTCCCGGAACAATTCCCAATCTTCAAATCTGCTAATGTCACATGTACGACCTGCTGACGTCAACCTATACGGACTGTCACTTGCACATAAAACTCACACGTGAAGACGATTCTGCCTTTCTCACACATGCAGACTGTCACATGTGTCATTGTACGAACAGTTCTGTTCACAAGTGCGCCTTGTGCGGCTCCTTCACACGTGCGAGCTATTCCACACGTGCCACTGTACTCCTCCCACACATGCGGCCTTCTGCTCACCTCTTCCTCACACGTGTGCCCTCTCTTGGTTGGAAAAGAAGCCTTCCTTGATTGAAATAGAGACAAAAAATCCTCCAAGAAATCCTAGGCCAGATTTGCCACAATTGCAGAATTGCCCTTGCTGAAATTTCCAAGCTCTTAGCACAAATGCACTCACTTATGCTAACTCCATAATCACAAAATGAGATTTGTCACAATCTCTCCTCTCCTTATAGAGGAGTCCAATAAGTGAGTTTAGGCACCCCTTCTAAACTCAACATTTAATTAGAATATTTTATTTCTCTTTGTGGGTGTGAAACCCCAACACAAGCCCACAAAGCCCATCTCCAAGCCCATGAGGCCCTCGCCTCATCCCAAGGGCGTTTTCACTGAAACAAAGGTGTAATCTGATGCCAATGAAGATTCCCACATGCTCGACACCATGGCCCCTTGTGGGAATGCCTGCCGATGCTACAAAAGCATCAACAATAATAATAGATGGGTCTCCACAGTGTATGAAAGCAATAATTGTAAGAAGGCTTACTAGAAGGATCCCCTTACTAGAAGTTTCCTTTACAGAAAGTTCATAGGAGTTTAGATAGAATTTTATAAAGAAGTAGAAGCAGTGTAACGCAGTGTGAAGAATATTGTAATTGTAGCAAGCATGTCTTGTGGAGTGGTCCCTTCCTAAGGAATAATTCATGGTGTTACCCTACCTCAAGGGTTTTCTCTACATTCTTGTGTTCATTCTTTTGTTAGCTATTGTGTGGACCTGTTATGTTATTCTCAAGTTAATGTTTATTTTCTATTTTCAAATCTATTAAGGTATACTACAGTTGGTATTAGAGCTCTTTCTTGTGCGAAAAGGGAAGATGTTTTTTTTTGGTAGATTTTTCGAGGGAAAAAGAAAGCAGCCACATTTAGATCAATTTCTAAAACTTTCTGTGCAGAATTTGAAGAATCCAGTTGTAGATATGAGTTCCTCTCGAAAAAACACTCGTTTTCGAAACAAATAATCATCCAAATCGGAGTCCAGGGAGTGGAGTTATCGTTGATTTAAAATAAGTTGTGTTATCACACAGTTTGTAGCTAGGTCAAATGGCTAGAGAATTGAGGGCAAACTGGCGTAACAGGAACCTTCCCCACCCAATGTCACCTTAATGGGGAGGTTCTTTCTGTTTAGGGAGGTTAACCCAGGGGAGACGTCCCCGATAACCTGGGGTTTTGAAGAGGCTAAGGTATAAAGTCAAGTTTAAAGTTTCCCCTTCACAGGTTACCACCAAGATCAGAAGGTCCGGCTAATCAGCCAATAAAGAAGTGTATGCCCAAAGAGAACACCTGCCCGGAACAAGACAACAATAAAGAATATATGTAGGCTATAATTCAGTGGGTTAGTACTTCATATGACTATCTGATATCAATTAATAAGCAATGTAAAACAATAGATATCAATGAGGTCAATGTTTTATCAATTAGCTATGAAAAAAACATCAATTCATCAATAACTATCAAGATGATAAAGCTAACAACGTATCCAACCAACACTCAATAAATTCTTTAGATCATCATCCAATTGCTTATAGAAGATAAATGTTGCGTCAAGATGAGATAACCAACTGTGACGTCAACCTTAATTAGGGTTAGTTTGTTAGTTAGGGTTTCAAGAATTAAGGTTTTAAGAGTTTGTTTTGGACACTATGACCTCAACGTTGTGTGCCTAAGATCAGTGCCTAAGGGTATATGGAGTCAATAAAGGAGAGGACACAAGATTGAAGGGGTAACAGGCTAAAGACGAGAGGGAAGGGTTCTAGAGTGCTGCAATGACAGGGCCCTAGAATCAAAACCCTAGGGGAAAAAGGCTCACTCCGGTGTTGCTTAAGCAAGGCCTCGTGCCCTTTCCTCCTTCTTTAGGTCAAACTTGGCAAACGGCTAGCATAAGAAGAGGGTTAAAACAAGAGGATTTAATGAGGGAGAGTGTTGTAAAGACAAGGCTCTATCACTAAACCCTAAAAGATGGACGACCCTAGGTGTAGATAACTGGGCCTAGGACATCACCCTTTAACCTTTAAAATCCAAAAGGCAAGCAAAGGAAATTTAGATGGAGTGTAGCAAAGGTTAGGCTCTATCTTTCTCCTTCAATGGCTAAAAATTTCTCCCAAAGGGGACATGTTAAAGGACCTACTTATTGTGCTTGTCACCTAGGGTTTCCAAAATCAACAAATTTATAAGTTAATGCAAGAGTGCTAACCTACAACCATTCAATCAAAGGAAGATTTGCGGAAAAACACATATCATGAAGAAAGCATGTACAAACCCTAGTTGTAAACCTTCCTCAAAATGCCAAAATATGCCAGAAAGTCTTCCTTCAACAAATTAGCCTCACTTTTTAAGAAATACCTTGATAAAGAGCAAAAATCAGACCTCAGAAGTGTGAGTTGTTGTGTTATCATTTCAAATGAGGGAAAACATCCTGATATATATAGTGTATCATGACCTTTTAATTAACTTTAGGTCTGGTGAAATGCCAACAAAGGCTACAAATAAAAAATCATGCATTTTATTCATGTTGAGTAAGAACCTAAATGAGCAATAAATGGGATGTCAAGCCCTTCTGAGGCAGACGTTGGCCCTTTTAGGGCAAAATGCAGCATAAGATGACAAATGTTGGCCCTCATTGAGCTTCTACCGCCACACGTGCCAAAGTGCTTTGTCAAGGTGCCATACATTGGAGGTGACATCAAGGCTCCTAGATGACGTCCTAGGACATCAAAAAGGACACATTCCACCTGTAGTGGATCCAACCCATTTGGGATCAACCAAGGCGTACTGGATGAAAGCGTCCTCCTTCTTCTCTCGTGCAAAAAGCTCGATCAATCATTGTCTTGTCTCTGCCCTTGATGGGTTCCCAACAACCATCGATGGGCTCTTCATTATGGAGGTCAAACTAATCATCTCCCCATGTGTCTACAGGTCCGGAGTGAGGGCATGATCACACACACATCAAAAATTACATGGGCTCGTGGGATGGGGATCATAGCAGTGCCGTCTCTTTCATCACATTGATTTTATCAAATGCATACATAAAACCCTAGCATATCATCCAATAGCTCAAAGAGACATTACAATGACCTACTATACAAAATTCGAGAAGAAAAGACAAAATACCCTATTGGGCCCGCATCCATAAGAAAATGAAAGTCTCCAGAGGATATCATCCAAGCCATTTATCACGAGGTGGTGTGGTCCAAAGGATGTCTAGTTATACAGGTAGAGTGAAAGGCAGGGGTGATATTATCAGAGTGGGTGCCTTTGTAGAAGGTGGTATTACACTGTCATGGATGCAATTCTTTTAAACCATTTATTGCCTTTATTATTTCTTTTCTATTACTTTTTCTTTCTTTTTATTTCAAAGTATAACTAGAGGACACTTGGCGTGGTGACCATTGGTGGCGGTGTTACCCACAAGTACTTTCCACGAGAGAGATGGCAGTAGGTGGCTGAGACCCGCACCACTTGGCCATGCAACCAAGGTCAACATACATTGGTAACTTGAGATAATGTGATGTCATGTAAAGCTAGGTACCCATGAGCTTAAATAGGTGGCTGTTGATGAGACCCCCCATCCCCTCTTAGCTGGAGTCTTGTTTTGTCATTTTCTTTGGGTCCTGACTTTTCTTGTTGAGAGGCTCTTTATTGCCTTCTCGGGGATCCCTGGCGAGGCATCTCTAGGTTTATCTTTACCGGTTGCTTTTACCCTGCGGGCCTTTAGCCCCTTCTTCCTGAGATAAAGGTGTAGCCCACCAATAGGTCATCCCAATGTCGAGGACTAGGGGAATGGGATGGATGAGTGAGAGAGATAAAGATAATAGGTGATGATATGATGATGGGGAGGCGGAATTGGCCTTCAAATCCCCCTAATTTGGCTAACCAAAGGAAACCTGTGGGTACAAACTTGCTAGGGTACCTTGTCAATCCCCAAACCATGGTCAAATTGGGTTAATGTAAGATCAAAAGCGTTAGATGATAAGAGATTTGATGCATATATCGAGGTTTTAGTCCAAGAATATGACACCCCACCATGATACACGGACCAATTACCTCATGGAAGCGAAGAGTCTTCTAAATACAAGTCCAATAGAAGGTGATGGATCTTTATGCTGTGGATAAGTCGATGAAAGAAGAAGGTGGGGCCACTGGGATACATGCCAGTCGAAATAACAGGTACTCCATGTCAGGCAGTGGGCCTCGAGACATGATCTCCTAATTATCCCTAGAAATGGGGATAACAAGTTGTTTCAAATTATTATTTATTTCCAATGGCGACCGCATAGATTATAGATCAGATATATTTTGATAGAGTGCCTAGATCACTTACCATGATACCTGGACCAATTACCTCATGGAGCAAGAGTCTTCTCTGATACAAGTCCAAGCCGAAGGTGATGGATGCTGCTGCTGCTGATAGGACAAGTCTGATGAAGAAGAAGAAAGATGGGCCCTCCAGGGCCATGCTCAGGTCAATCCTGCTCTCGGTACTCCATGTCTAGAACCCGTGGGCCTCGAGACATGATCTCCTAGTTATCCCTAGAAATCGGGGATAACAAGTTGTTTTAGGGTATTTCCAATGACGACCGCATAGATTATAGATCAGATATATTTTGATAGAGTGCCCGGATTTCAGTGAAACCAATGCCAATTGATGCAGAGTGGTTGTGGCATTTCATAATTGTGGTCATAATAGCCAATCAAAGACGTGTAGCCGAAGTTATGATCATTTTACATTAGCCGCCTCAAACACTAGCCACATAAAGGAGCTCCATTGAAAAGTAAGTTATTTATGTAAACCCCAGTTCTATTTTTTTGGTTTTCACAAAGAAGAGGTATTTTACAGGGCAATCTGATTGTCCTAGTATTGAAGAATACATAAAAGAAAGGGAGTCAGTATGGGGAAATGAGTGGAAATTTTGGGTAGGTCTTTATTTACAAGACGATATTGCCATATGGTGGTAGTGGCTTAACCGTGAGAAGATGATGGCACTTTCAGATGAAGCAATTGAACATGTATTTTTAGATATGTGGTCTCATATTGTGGAGAAGGATAATGAGATTCATAGGGGTTTATTTTCATGTGACAACTTCATCTTACAGGTTCATGGATGTATTGAGGGAGAGAAGGTCATTGTTTCTATTAACCCTTGTTGCAAGCATAATTTCATCATTGTTAACTTGGTTAAAAGATTGCAAATTCTGGCAAAGCATATTCAAAGCACACAAGTTGAGGGTGAGAATGTTGAAATTTTTACAGATTTGAAGATTACCATGGATAAATATGTGTTACATTCAGATTTCCATGCTATAGATATGGATGATGTGGATATTGTTTTGGGATATCCTTGGATGGATTCAGTTGGTTTAGTCAATATTAATGTGCAAAAGAAGTTTTGAAGCTTTGGTATAAGAAAAAGAAAATTACATTGCAGAATATTTCTCTTATTAAACAAGAAGGGCCCAAGGGGGCATCTGAAGAAGTCCTTGCAGGGAAACTAATTATAGAGTCCGAGGTTGAATCAGAAGAAGAGCCTACAGAAACACATGGTGAAAAGCCCTAGGAAGGGCATACAAATGAAGAAATAGTTAAGGAGCTAAATGACTCAAAGGAACCCCTTGTTGAAGAGTCCATGCAAGAAGAACCGATAGCTAAGTTCGCACAAACCATCAATCATAAACAAAGCAAACCCATACTAAATGACTGCAAGGTGCATCAACATTAGATATTTACCATTACCACTTTGAGTATATTGGGCTCGCTCCTAGAAAGAAGATTCCCCACGTGTCCACACAAGTCTAGTTGTATAACTAGCGTTGGTGCACATATGCATCTATGCAATGTGTCATTCCATAATGCCAAGCATGAATCAAAGTATTTAATGCCAACTTAGCTAATTATGACTATTTTATTAGAATTAGAAAAACAAAAATGACAATTACACTAGTCTGGCTGCTGAAGGGGGGGCCCTACAAGAGCACTGGGTAAAACCTTGAGAACTGCATTATTGTTGTGAAAGAGAATATTTTCTTTCATTTGATTATATAATGTAAGGTAAATTGGATGAGTTTGAATCTTTTTTAATGTTTGTGAGACTCAGATTTCAAATATCTTTATAGCATTTGCTTATGTCGGTATATAAATTGCTCTTGTCTTCTGAATTTAACTCATGCTTTACATTTACAGTTTTGCAGTCTATGGATCAAGAGGCAAGGAAGGACCTCACACCACTGAAACTAAGAAAGAAAGCTGCTGAATTTGCCAAGAAAACTGTCAATCTTCAGAGGAGATCATTTAAGGTTTCCTGAAATGTGTTCTTATGCTTCTTAGTAGTGTATTGGTGAAAATTCTAGACAGGGTGGATTTATTTGTCCTGTAGTTTCGTATGATTTAGAAATAGCTGTTAATTCTCCTTTATTTTTATATCATTGATTGGAAAAAAGGATTTCAGAGTTGGTCTTGGATCACCCTTTCTTACATAAAGGAACAGACATGGTTTATGCTCTTAGTACAACATTCATGGAAGGTATCGGGAAACTTTGCTAGAGGTCCTTATTTTTGTTTTTATTATTGCAGAGATATGGTGTATGGGGAGACTGGGACAATCCTTATCTGACACTTTCTCCAGAATATGAAGCTGCACAGGTTGTTAATTTACCTTTCATGTGATTTTGTCTTTCAAATATGTTTGTCAATGAGATATCATATCTGATGTACAGGACATCTCTTTGCCCGTCAAGTTGTGCTTTGTCTATTGACTATCTACTAAGCTTTCCTCTTGCCACAAGAAACTTCTAATTTCCTTTCTGGTGCTCTAACAAGAGGAGTAGGTGGAAGTGGTCGTGGAACAATCACAAACTGCTAAAAATAATAGTTTTCTGAAATCTGATGAAACACTTTGGAAGGAGCCCCAATCCATGTCAATGTTTGGATGCATTTGAAATGAGACCAATGTGATGTAATCTCACTGGATCTTAACCCTCCGGCTGCACAAGAGCTACTAGGGGTTAACAAGTCTGCATATTTGACATTGTTTTGGCAGGACAAAATCAAATATTTAAATGTAAGATCATTAGGGATTCCCCCCTGATGCTAGTGAGCACTAGCTTCAAATGCAGAGGGAGTGTACGAGATGACAATGGTACCTTTCCTAGTTGATATTTGAAACACTTCCAGTTTTGAATGTTAACAGGTTATTCTAAACAACACGACCCTATATAACAAGTATTAATATAAATAATATAAATTAGTTATATTACGAGTGTCCATTGAACTTGTTATGCCACTCATAATGCTTTTAAGAAAGCCATTTTTAGAAAACACTTCACTAATGAATATATTAACAATATGGTCTCCTTCGTGTGTCATGTGACTAGGGAGAATCTGACCATGTTAGACAACTTGTCTACCACAACAAACATTCGACCATGCTTCTAGATGTACAAGGTACCTATGTGACAAATCCATTGAAATACTTTCCTATTTATTATTTGGAATAGATAAAATTATGAACATATTGACAAAAGGATGATTATCTACTTTGTTAACTTGGCATATTCAACATTGATTTATTGTACCTAATGAAGGCTTATTACAGTAATAATAATTATTATTATGTTATCAACAACTGAAGGTCATGACTATTAATCGTGACAAAGTAACTGAAATGCCTGGGAAAGCTGCCATTTATACACATGCAATATTTTTGGCATGGAAACAATATAGGAATGGTAGCAAAATGTTTGGGAAACATTTCCCAAGCATTTTCCTACCATTGTTTAAGAGACTTTATTAATTTCCAACAAATGGCCATAAAACTAGGTCAATGGGACAAAAATATACATCCAATGTGAGTTGCAAAGAGGGAGTGCTATAGCAACTCTTAGATAATGCTGAAAACAAGACAATGAAAGTGAAAAGAGTCCAGCATAAATAAGTGTCTTGCTAAGCAAATTGTTGATGTTTGTAGCATCGAACATGTACTTCTACATAGGTCTAAGTGTTTAGACATGTGGAAGTCGTCCAAACCCTTCTACCTTAGTAATTTACTTTAATTAAAAAAATTATTATAGTGCTTTTTATAATTAAAGCGAGTTTAATTTAATGAAATGCTAAGGTTATTAGCATTAGTGAATTAAATGAATTTTAGCCATTGATCTCAAGTGAGTTGAGATTTAATCTCAACCGTCAATCACTTTGGAGATTAGGGTTATGTTTGATTTGGTCAAAACTCAAGATTATAAAAGCAAGGCTAAGTGAAGGAGAAAGATACCAAGGACAAGAGCAAAGAAGGATTTTTTCTCAAGTGCTTGAGTCACGAAGGACTGTGATTCAAGGGGATGTCAACAAGGGTGAAGAAGGACTTTCATCTAGAGATAAAGTCCAAAGGAGGAAAGTGCAGCAAGGAGAAAAAAAACAGTAGCTAGAAATGGAAGGATAGATTTCTAGGGAGAAACCGTACAGTGGCAGAGTTTGTTTTGTAGGTGAGCAATGTTGTACATGCTGAACAAATAGCCCAGGGCACGTACATATGCGTCGAACAGGTGGTCCAGGGCGTGCACATATGCGTCAGACAGATGATCGAGGGTGTGTACATACATGCCAGATAGATAATCGAGAGCGCATACATATGTTTTGTACAGATCGTATAGGGCACGTACATACATGCCAGACAGGTGGTCGAGGGTGTGTACATACATGCCAGACAGATAATCGGGAGAACGTACATACGTGCTATACAGATCGTATATGGCATGCACAGATTGTACAGGGCTGTATAGGGGCTGCTTCAACAGAAGGGTTTCTTCAGGGCTAGAGTTGCCAGGTTTGCTATATTTGTATTTTTCCATAATGGGCCATTTTCCCAGTAAAGGATCCCTTGTAAGATTGGAGTCATTATTAATGAATAGCTGATTTGAAGGGCAAAATTTCTGTGTGTTGTGTGAACATTGGTTTCCAATTACCTCCGCCATTTTGTTTATTTCTAGCTAGTATATTTTATTCTATGTGCTGTAATTTAATTATCGTCAAGAAAAAACACAAGGTAGTAATTTATTTAGGTGCTGGAGATTGAGATTTTTCAACATGGTATCATAGCTTGCATTATGAGAGGGAGACAAATTTCAGAAACACAAGAGAGAGCAAAGGACTTTTTCTCAAGAGACCTTGAGTGCTTGAGACATGAAGGACCGTGACTCAAGAGGATCTCAACAAGGGTGAAGAAGAACTTTCATCTAGAGATCAACTCAAAGGATAACACACAAGAGAGACATTGAATACTTGAGACATGAAGGACTGTGACTCAAAGAGATCTTAGCAAGGGTGAAGCAAGACTTTCATCTAGAGATCAACTTAGTCTAAAGGAGAAGAGAAACAAGTGAGCAACAATAGATAGATCTGGGTAGCAGATCATTAGCAAGTACAACCGCAGATCAGGTCGTACAGAGCTGTTAGCAGCACCTTACGGAATAGACAATATACTAGGGTGCGTACATACACGTCGGACAGGAGACTAGGGCGTGTACATATGGGTCAGACAAGTGGTCTAGGGCGCGTACATACGTGTCGGACAAGAGTCCAAGGTGCGTACATATGCGTCGTACAGGGCGCGTACATACGCGCCGAACAAGTAGTCAGGGACGCGTACATATAGGCAATGCAGAAGACATAGACACATACATATGCACTATACAGGTCGTGCTAGGCGTGTACAATTCATACAGGTCGTCGGTAGAGGGCTGTACAATAGGGGCAATGGTGCTGGGGTGTAGGTGTTGGTCGTATTTTTCTGTCTCTTTTCTCAGTGGGCAAAAAATTTGTTGTAAGTGTAAGTTTTAAACCTGTGAAGTAAAACAATGCATACGGATTCTTAAGCAAAACAAAAATTAATCAATGGCTCATACACATAGTACATAGAGATTTACGTTGGAAACCCTTAACCGAGAGAAAACCAACCTTGGTGCCGCACCTTTCAACTCTTCATTGTATTAATTTTACCATTCACAATACAATATATGCAATATTTTAGGTATTCCGTAGCTACCAAAACCCTAATCCCTTAGGTATTGTTAGACGCAGTTGTCGAATCTGACGTGCCCACACACACACACATGCAAAGAATATAACACATACCGAACATTCTCCCTCTTGTTGTTTTCTTTGCATACAAGGGTTCACATGATTACATAGTCAACAATCTAGGGCAACAATGTCCATTGTTCCTCTACACCAGGAGAACTTCTCTGTGCTCACAGACTTTGTCAATGAATTTGCAACATTCTTCAAAGTGTCAACCTTTTCCAACAACACTTTCTTTTTTTCAACCATGTCTCTCACAAAGTGATACTGAACATCAATATGCTTTGTCTTCGAATGATAAGCATGGTTCTTTGTCCTAAAGATTGCACTCTGGATGTCACAATCTAATCTCACTGCTTGTTGTACAACCCAATACCTGGACACAATCTCTGTAACCATATTGCTTCCTTGCTTGCATGAGTGGTTGCCATGTTTTCAACTTTTGTAGTTGAGAGTGCCACTACAGCCTGTCTTTTGCTCATCCAACTAATTGCTCCTCCAAATAGGTTAAACACGTACCCACTTGTACATCTTCTGCGATCCAAATCTCCAGCCCAACTTGCATCAACAAACCCATGTATGTCCAACACTCTGTCCAATCCTGGTCTTCCTTGGTAGCACAATCCATAACTGGTAGTGCCACGCAAATACCTGAAGACGCTCTTTACTGATGTCCAATGCTCCTTCCCCGGTTTTGACATATACCTGCTCAAAACTCCCACTGCATGTGCAATGTCCGGTCTAGTATAGACCATTGCATACATCAAACTGCCAACTGCACTGGCATACGGAACATGGGACATATCCTCTTTTTCTTCCTGTGTCGTGGGACATTGATCTGCTGATAACTTTACACCTATAGGAATAGGAACCTTGACCGGTTTACTTCCATGCATATTAAACCTCTGCAATAT
>SNQJ01S0027240.1:14810-26262 GCA_010110895.2 Picea sitchensis | reverse complement strand
TAAATAACCTTAACTAATTATCTGTTATTAATTAATTATTTTGATTATGATTAGTTTAAGTATGATTAACTCTTTAATTAATATGGTTAATGATTAATTTGATTATTAATTAATTAATTGATTAATTAAGTATTAAACAAAGGAGGGGGATAACGTAACCAATACGTAAAAGGGAAACATTTAAAGAAAGGATAAGACAATTAATAAGGCAATTAATGAATGGATAAGGCATTAATAAAGGGATAAGGAGTAATAGTGAGTTAGGTGGAAGTAAATGTGAGGGGCGGTGAAGGAGGAATAAGGGAGGTGGAGAAGGAGTATGAGAGGAGAGGGATTCATGCATTCGACGGGAGGGGAGAACTGGGAGTTTTGGCAGAGTTAGTTTACAGTGGGATTTACAGTGCACCGGGGCTGCAGAGGTTTTGGGCTCGGAGGGCTAGGACGTCCGTAGATATCCTGGAGCTAGGTTGTTTGCCTAGTTGGCAGGGTGGACAAGAGGTTTTGGGCAATTATTTTCTGTGTTTRCAGGACTGGACTGTGTAGCAGGTAGCAGAAGGAAGGCAGCTGGCAACGGGAATAGCATCAGAATCAGGTACCCTGTTGAATTATGCAATTATTTATTCTGCTATGAATTTATTTGATGAATCTAAATTGTTTAAGTTGCCGGTATGAAGATCGATATTATGTTGATTAGATATTGTATTATGCTGTTAAGAAATAATTGCTCGTGAAGATAACAATGTTAGATATATATTTTTGGGCGTCACAATAGCAGTCAGGTGGGCTAGGCTATTAATTGCAGCATTGTAATCCTCTGATGGGCCATTATCCCACAACGAGAGCCCATGATTTTTAGCAATAAAATCAAACTCAGAACTGGATAGGCTGTGTGGCTAGCCAGAGCACGGGTGGAGGTTTGTGGCGTCTAAGCCAGCCGCCAGCCAAGAAAACAGACAACCGGTCAATCGGAACAACCGCAGAGAACCGACAGAAAGCCGCGGGCAACCCCAAAATTGTCTGAGCAGTGGACAAAAGTCTCGAGCAGCGGGCAAGCAGGCTGGGCAACAGGATGAGATAGTCTGGAAGCGCCCAAGAAGGGCTCCGGGCAGCCCAGAAATGACCTGGGCAACAACGAGAGGCCGTGGGTAGCCTCGGGCAGGGGTCCGGGCAGTAAGACTAGGAAGTAGGTCCGGTAGGACAAATTTGAGTTTTTCAGTAGGTTGCCAAGATGGAAGCGTTGGGGATGAGTTGTGGACAATGACTCATCTCGCCATATAGCGTGAATGAGGGCGATGTTCCTTAGTGTTTAAGAGACGGGCTCAGACTTGCATGTGGGCGGTGGGGTCGACACCATGCATGCAGTGAAGGGGGTTGGATGTGTCAGATTCCAACTAGAGTCAAGAGTTTTTCTGGAGGTGGCAGGAGTGATATATGTCCTAGGGATGAAGTTGCTCTCAGTATCAGCCTTGGAGGACATGGGGTATGCAGTTATGTTCGAGGATGGACATGTACTCATACGTTCAAAGGGAGTAGATACTCATGATGCAACAGTGAGGCTTGGCATCAGGGAGGGTATGATGTGCAGGGTGCTGGGACAACCTGTAGTGGGATCTAAGGGGATCTTCGATCGTAGATCAGATCAGAGTGCAATGGAGGTAGTAGGAAGGTCTTCCAGTTCAGAGGGAGCAACTACAACAACAATAGATTTGATGGGGTCAGAGATTGATCCAAGAGGAGGTTCTTCCAGAAGTACCTCCTCGCTAAGAGGGTGTGTTAGCTTTTGGGGTAGCTCAGACATGTACTTCTGCATTGGCGGTGCATAGCATGTGGGGGTGTCCGAGTGACACTCTCTAAAGTGGCTTTTATGTAATGACTAAAGTGACTTTTGTAAGGTTGAGTGACTTAAGTGATTTAAGTCATCTCAACGAAAGATTAAGTCGTGACCGTTAGATCGTGAGATGCAAGATCTAATCTTGGCCATTGAGATCTAGGGTTAGGGTTTTAGTCAT
This sequence comes from Picea sitchensis, assembly GCA_010110895.2. Classification (NCBI taxonomy): domain Eukaryota; kingdom Viridiplantae; phylum Streptophyta; class Pinopsida; order Pinales; family Pinaceae; genus Picea; species Picea sitchensis. The sequence continues at coordinate 24,253 of SNQJ01S0027240.1, read as the reverse complement.
TAAGGGATTATAAAAGCAGATCTAAGGAGAAGTGAGAGGCATACAATGAGTGCATAGGAGCAAGAGGGAGTCTTGCTCATGTACTTGTGTCTGAGTGGGCAGGGTTGAGGAAAGGGTGTAGGGTTGAGGAAAAGGTGCAGGGGGCAGCTAGGGTGATAGCAGCTAGGTGGGCTAGGCTATCAGCTGAAGCATTGTAATCCTCTAATGGGCCATTATCCCAAGACAAGAGCCCAAGATTTTTAGCAATAAAATCAAACTCAGAACTGGTTTTCCCTCGAGAGTTTTTCCAGGGTCTTTACCTGAATATCGTGTGCAAATGTGTTTGGTTTCTGTTTTATGCTTCCGCTTATATTTTCATTGAGTAACCTTGCTGTGCTTTAGTTCATTAAATTGTTTTTGCTCGGAATTAACTGCCGGATGCTAGGTTTACAGGAAATTCAACAATCAGTCCAGTCAATTTCAATCTTGGACGAGACAGATAAGCAGATCAGAGCTGAGAAAACTTCCCATCTGCACCATCTGAAAGAAGCATGTGGATAGTGCAATTACTCTTGATCCTTGGCAAAATTGATCAAGTTCTTCCTTTTGTACCCAAGTTCTATCATCTATGTTGAAACATTGGTAGATTTTTTTCATGCATTCTGCAGGAGTGATCCTCGTTTTGTTTCTCTGGCAGCTCTTTTGCAGCAAGGGCTCTCTTCATTTGTGACTTTTCTTGTTACACATTTCAATGATCCAAGGATAGCAAATGCAGATCTAAGAGATGTTCTTCTGTAGTCCATATCTGTATTAGTACAGTATAAAGAGTACATGGTTACATTTGAATGAAATGAAGTAGCAGTGGAAAGGATGCCTGGTGCATTGCTTTCGGCATTTGATGATAGGTTTTGGATTCCAGTTACAAACATTCTTCTGCGGCTTTGCAAGGGTTCTGGATTTGGAACTTCAAAACATGGAGAATCTTGGTCTGGTCTCTTTCAGGGTTTACTGCGGAAAAGTGCTACTTGGATGAAAAGCTGGTTGTCTTTCCTTAATTGCTTGTTTAACACCCTGAATTGGATTATTACTGAGTTTCCTGTTTCACTTAGGGAGATGTGAGAACATTACCGGGTCCCAGATTTTCAGCAAAGGAAGTGAACCATCGTTTTTTTTGAGTTTTCTTGTAATCTTGCAAGGGTTCTTGAGTTTTTAACTTGTGGAATGCCTCAAGCCTTTCTTTGCGTGTCTAAAACAAATATGATAGGGGTGACTGAATTAACTGTTTTGTGCTAAATCAGACAACCTCGACTGCAGATGCTGAGGTTTCTTCCCCACAGACTGAAAGCGGAGCATTGAAAAAGGGCACAGACAAAAATAGTGAAGAAGCCTTCACAGTAGATCTCAAATCCTACATTAGCACTGGACAGAAATCAAATTTTTTGAGAAAAAAGTGGTGGTGCTGTGACCAAATCTATGCCAGATAGTGTTTCTTTCAGGACTGTAAAAAGACTAACTCCTTTAACTGACAGAATGGCGAATCTAGGTCTACCTCGGTAGATAGATTGTGGAAAAAATGACACTTAGCATATTGAGGTAGCAGTTCCTCAAACTTGCCCTCCTATATCAGTTATTAACGGTGAAAAATTCAGTAATAGCTACAGTTCAGAGGTTTCAGGAGTGAATGAAACTGGAGCTTCAAATACAAATACAGATGATGGTTTAAGATTCAAAGATACAGAGATATTCAGGAACACAGAATCTTCTTCAAGGCTGTCAGATGAGAGATGGTCTAGTTATGAAACAAAATGCATCTTGTTTGACAAACCTTATAAAGGAACTAGACCATCAACAGAGAGAACATCAGATGGCAACTGCAGGCTTATAGCTGAGTAGTCTTCTCCTCATAATACCCTTTTCGAGAAAAGGAACAATGACAATCAATGCTCTGATTCCCTAACTACTGAAACAAGCACTGGAAGCAGCATGAACTTTGGAGGTGGTTTCAAATCATGCAATGCAGATAACTGGGCAATTGACTTCGTGCTACAATGACAACGTTACTATGTACTTGGTCAAAGAAGGATCTACAAAGAAAGTTCCACATTGAAGGACATGGCTTGAAGGTTGTTATGGGCATGTTATCACACAAACTCACACTTATAGAGATAAAGTCTGAAAATTCAAATGCGATTTGGTGTAACCAAGAGGGAGGCCATTGTCACCTCACCAACCCTCTTTCACTTCAGGCCAGCTCTTCTCCGGCTCAAAGGTGTTTCCTTGGGTTATGATTATTAGAGATATAAGGCTTACCCATGTAATAAAGTCACCTTATGTTAGCTTTTGGTAGCTCGGGAGGTACTCCACATGTTTTATCTTGTATGCAGAAGTGACCTCACATTTACACTGCTAGGCACTTAACTTTGTAAAAGGTGTTTTATAAAGTTGTAATAAAGTGACTTTTTGTAAAGTGTCCTCTCTAATATTAAAGTGACTTTATGCATAAAGTGCACTTATGTCATAAAGTGGGAAAAATACTTTAATAAATGTAAGCGATTTATTTTGGAGGGAATGAATCATGTCCCTTGATCTTGTAAAGGCAAGATTAGATCTTGACCTTTGGATTTAGGGATGGGGAAGGTGAAAAGTCACTTTCAGGTTATAAGAGTGAACCTAGGGCAGTGTGCAAGACAAGCTTTTGAAAGATTTTGAGAGAGTAAGGAAGAAATTGTTTGCAGCTAGGGTTGGCACAGTTTTCAAGAGATATTGGGCACATTTCCCAAGGAGATTTTCTGTGTGAGAAATGTTGGGAATATTGCTGCTGTTGGATGCCGTACTGTACATATCTGTACAGTCCATATAGCAAGGAGAAAGGGCACGAATTTCAAGGCTGGTTGTTGGCACGAATTTCAGGGCAAGCTGAAGTTTTTCTTTGCTGCAGGAGGGATTTTTGTTCTGTCCGTACAGCTTACTGTTGGCACGAATTTCAAGGTGCTGTTTAGTGAAGGGAAAATGACTCGCATTCTGTTTGGTTGTTGGGAAAGTGACTCGCATTTATAAGTACTTTGACACCTTAATTATCTTAATTTAGTAAGTTTTTTTTTTGTTTGTTAATTTGTGCGGGATCTGTTGGCTACGCGATTAACCTGTGGCTTGAGAAACCGCGACTCAGGGGCATCTAAGCCGTCAAAATCACCCGGGGATCGCACCCGGCCTGAGCCACACCAACCCTTAACATGGTTGGATTTTTTGTCCCCGCAGGTTTCGAACCGGTGACTTTAACATCACGGAGTAGCTTAACAACACACTCCGTCACCGACTGTCCTACACCTCGGGGACATCTTAATTTAGTAAGTTACTAAGAGTACTAACTATAAAATTATTTTGAGGTTGTAGTCTGCAATTTACCTTGGTGATACAACTCTAGTTTGGATTACCTTGGATACAAACCCTTCAGTATTTCTTTGGGCGAGGTGTTAGATTGATGTCAGATGACTTATTCATACTCAATAAACTACCTAAATAAGAATTAAGGACATACTTCAAATGCAACTCTGCTATGGTGTGTTTCAAAGACTGGTATGTAAGTTATGTAAATACTCTTTGCTTGCTCAAGAGATACAGGAGGGCTTTGTTTAGTTGTCTCTGAGACCTAGGTCCCTGCAGGTGAGAGCAATGACTTGTGACAACAATTTCAATAAATTTTTTTCCTGTTTATTGACCAAGCTTTGAGGATGGTTGCTTCAATCTTGTCCACTTTAAAGGATACCAATCTATCAAGGTATCAAACTAACCTTCATAAATCCTTGAAAATGATGATTGGGAGTGAAACAAGAATTTCAATCCCAAAGTTTCCTGTTTATTGACCAAGCTTTGAGGATAGTTGCTTCTATCTTGTCCAATTTAAAGGATATCAATCTGCCAAAGTATCAAACTAACCTTCAATAAAGCCTTGAAAGTGATGCTTGGGAGTGAATCATGTCTTGTTGGGAGGGAGTGACTATGACGGGAAGAAATCTTGTAGTTTAATCACAGATAGTGGATAATTCAGAACTTATTTGGACGTTATTTGCAATGGGGTAGGTATTATGAATCGAGTTCACTGATATTGACAGAATTTTCAGAGAAGAGTGATGCAACAAACTACAAAGGATGTTGAGATTGTATGGCAATAAATTTTTTCAATCTTTTCTTGCACCATTGTAATTGAAGTTTTATATGTTGTTACCCTATAATGATGCCTTTTTTTTCGTGGGCTAATACTTCTATCGTGCAATTCTCCACTTTTTTGTGTAATTATGTAATGCTCCACTTTATGGTGTAATTTTTCCTGATTTTAACAATCTGCCTTTTATTTTGGGGTCATTTGGCATACAACATAATTACTGTTGTAACATGTAAGATAAGAGTCTATTGTTTTTTTAGATCTTTCTCAAAGTTGAGTGGAACTTGGAAGTATGACCGTGGCATGTTCATGGTCAGAAGTCAGTTAAGCTTTGACTCAGACCTTTTCTATTGCATTTTGTCAGAACTTTGAACCCTGAATCTAATAGATTTTAGAAATCATAGGTGCATGCTTTTACATTTACTTCAGAAAATTGACATTTCTAGATCTTGTGTTTTGTTGCTAATGTAAGGAAAGTTTATCTCAAGATCAATTTCTAAATCTTTCGTTGAAGTTCTTTATTGTGTGCTTTTCAGTACCCTGAGGGCCATACATCAAAAAGTGTCTATGCTGTTTTCAAGCTGGTTAACGTGCCTGATACTTCCCCTAATGTTCTGAAAGATCTTTTTCCAAATGTGGGCCTGGCTATCTGGACCACAACTCCATGGACAATTCCTGGAAATACTGGTAAGAATCAAGTGCAAGATATTTACTTTTCCATTTGTTGAAAACAACATGAGATGAAGATGCAAGAATATTTGTAAACAAGTGGAAGATTTTCCCATTTAAAGGACAAGCAATATGAAAATGACAAATAAAAATGTGAAATAAGGACATGAAGCTGAGTGCATTAGAATATATTTTGATGCACCTTATGTGAGAAAATTTGTTCTTGTTAAGTCGTCTATTTTAGGTCAATTTTTTCAAAAACTAAAGATCTAATTTTGTTCAGTCTCAAATATTATCACAAATCTGTATTTTTTTGGGTGGGTAAACAACTTTTTCTTGCTCCGTGGGGAGTCTCCAACCCCAACTTGTGATCCAATTTATATGGCGGCTGTCAAACTCTAACAACTTTTAACATCAATTGTGGCTTTATGATCGCCGTGATTTGAACCTGGGCCTTTGTAACAGTAAACCTGTTATTTAATGGAAGATAGAATATTCTGAATTGATATTGATTGATAATTGATAAAAGATGATGATACAATCACCCTTGTGACGGTTTACTTATAGCATTGACTGGTCACGAGGTGAAGAGGTATGTGTCTCTTGATCTTTTCATTTATTTAATTAAATGATATTTATTATTATTATTGTTATGTATTTGTATTTATATTATTATTATTATTTATGTATTTATGTTCGTAATATTGTCATCCCCCTTAATATTTTTGCTTTGTCCTCAAAGCAAGGGTAGTGATGGGTATTGTCAGAGGAAATGTTCTGATTCCCATGATGAATCTTCTTCTGGAAGTTTTTTCCCTTTGATGAGATATTCCTTAATGGTTCTGGAACGTAACACCTTTTTCTTAGTGGCAAGAATACCCTCTGGTTCTAAAATAATTCTCCCTTCGTTATCGAATCTAGGGATTTTTGTTTGAACTAGTTGAGCTTGCCCAAGCACATTCTTGAGAGATGAGACGTGGAAGATGTTGTGGATGCGACAATTGTCTGGTAATTCCAATTCTTAAGCTACCTTGCTAATTTTTTTGTTAATTTGAAAAGGTCCATAGAATTTTGGAGCCAATTTGTTCTTCCCTTGTTGTTTAAGGGATAATTGTTTGTAGGGTTGGAGTCTTACAAACACCCAATTGCCTTTTCAAACTCTCTTTCTGACCTATGTTGGTCTGCTAGTTGTTTCATTCGATTACGAGTTGTTGCTAGGTTTTCTTTTAATATTTTGTGGATTTTTTGTTCTTCCTCTAGATGATTCTTTACTGCTTGGACCTTAGTGTCAATTAGTGCAATCTCTTTCCATTTGGGAGGTTCATAACCATATAGTGCTTGGAAACGGGTCATTTGAGCAGAAGTGTGATATGTAGAATTATACCACCATTCGGCTAAATGTAACCATTGAAACCACTTATTTTCTTATCTGCCACAAATCACTGAAGGTAAGTTTCTAAGTATTTATTTACAATTTCTGTCTGACCATCTGTTTGTGGATGGTAGGCTAAGCTCATATTAAGGGACATTCTTGTTCGTTTGCAAAAATCTCTCCAGAAATTTCCTTTAAATTTTGCATCCCTATCACTGATAATAACCTTTGGAAACCTATGCAATTTATAAATGTTTTTGCAAAAGACATCCGTAATTTGTTTTGTTGAGTCGATTTTCCTTATTGCCATGAAATGTGCATATTTGGTTAATCTGTCAACCACAACAATTTTTTTATCCTTCCCATCAGACATGGGTAACCCTTCAATGAAATCCATCGAGATCTCTTCCCATTTTTGGTTAGGAATGCGTAGAGGATGAAGTAACCTTGGAGTCATAACATTTCCATTTTTATTTCTTTGACATATGTCACATTTGGCAACAAATTTTTGAATATCCTTATTCATTCCCTTCCAATAGAATGATTATTGTGCATTATAGTAGGCTTCGAAAAAGCCTACATGTCCTGTTGCTGGGGAGTTGTGTGACTCCTTTAAGACTTTCATTTTAAATTTTGAAGATGGAATTAGATAGATTTTGTCCTTATTGTTGAGATTTGGGTACCTTGGAAAGTGGTCCCCTTGTGTTTGTGAGTCTCTAAACAAAAAGGGGGAGAGTATTACCTGTTGATTTTTCAATAAGCTAGGCTTAAGCATGAAGTTCATTCCATTTTAGCATTTTACTTAAACCATAGACAATTTGTTGCAACAACCAAGATCACAAGAAGAAACACCATGCACAAGTACACAAGAAGTATCCTGGGAAACCCTTCTCATCAAGGGAAGAAAACCCAACCAATCCTTTGCTATATTCTTCAAGAGAAAGACCTACACCACCATAAACACCTAGCACACAAAAGAGTGCTCACAAACCCTAGAAACCTAGCGCCCAAGAGAGGTGCACACTTTTCCCAAGAATAAGTGTTTGCTGAAATTTCCAAACTCACACTTGTGATCTGATTCCTCAATGGGGAATTTACCTTTACTTATATTAGATTGAACCTGTCAACAGTAATGTCTATTGGCACAACATGGCCGACTTCAATAACTTATAATATAATTAATAATTACCATATTAATTATCTTTTACATTCAGGTGGGGCCGACCTGTACCCTTTACATTACAAATAGGATTAGAGGTAAGTTTGACTCTTGAACAATATAGAAAGGGATCTCAGACACCCACTAGTGCTCAGCCACTAGGGGTACATCCATCTGTGCTCAACCACAGGGATGTCCATATCTCTATCTCACTGCGTCTCACAGGAGAACCACACTCACTAGTGCTTAGCCACTAGGATCACGTTCACCTGTGCTCATCCACAATCACGTCCAACTCAACAGATCTTCTTTCTCACTGCATTACACAGGAGAGTCATTTGGAGTTCATCATCTCAACTCTCTGCTCAGAGAAGGCTAATACATCGTTTCATTTCTGTCTCAGAACGATGCACCTAGCTCATGTTTTTTCACACGTTCACCTGTGCTCAGCCATGACACGTCCAACTCAACAGATCTTCTTTCTCATTGTGTTACACAAATATCTCTATTTCATTGCGTCTCAGATAGGACCCACACACCCAACTCAGGGGCTCTCTCTAAGGTTTGTGTTTTGGAGGATGTCTCACGCAACTGTATTCATCAACACTCCCTCTCAGCTAGGTAGACATTCTCCACCAGGCCAAGTCTCTCACGGAAATACTCGAACTTCGTCTTGGCAAGCGATTTGGTGAAGATATCTGCAATTTGCTTATGTGTAGGAAGGTACTGCACGTGTACTGCTTTCCTTTGCAACATGTCTCTGATATAATGACATTTTTGTCTCAATGTGTTTCGGTCTATCATGAAACACAGGGTTCTCAGAGAGCTTCACACAACGTTGGTTATCACAAATAATAATAGGATCCATCTCATGATCAAATAATTCTGTCAGAAGCTTGTGAAGCTACACTGCATCGCAGACTGCCACACTCAATGCTATATACTCTGCTTCTGCGGTACTCAAGGCCACAAAGGTTTGTTTCCTACTGCACCAGGAAACCATGGCAAACTCCAATGGTAAAACAACAACCGGATGTGCTCTTCCGATCCACTGTACTCTTTGTTCAATCTGTATCGACATATCCCTACAAACTCAAGTTCACACTGGAGGCATATCTCAAGCCATATCCAACTGTGCCTCGTATATATCTCAATACATGCTTTACTGTTATCCAGTGAGTCTGTCTCGACTGACTCATGGATTGACTAATGTACATTCACTACATAGTATAAGTCGGGTCTGGTGTTAACCAGATACATCAATGATCCAATCAACTGTGGATTAATCTCGACAGAATCATCATCATTCATTTTCTTCATCATCGGTGTAGGTATGGATTTGCATTCTGTCATACTAAACTTCTTTAATATCCCCACTGTATATTTTCCTTGACTCAGGAAAATCTCATCGGTCCTCTGTCATACTTCTTGTCCCAAGTAGTGCATCATACCCAAATCCTTCATCTCGAAATCAGAAGTCAAGGCTTACTTGTATCTAACAACAAGGCTTTCTGAATAAGTCACCAAAATCATACTCTCATCACCAACAATGTAATAATGTAGGTTTGGATCAACGACACTCTTGCTGAAACCCAACTCATCAAGAATCCATCCATGTGATGTGGTTTCCAACTTATTGATGGTAGTACAGATGGAAGTGTATCGGGCATACTGGATCAATTGTCTCATCATAGACAACTCCCTCTGTTTGTGGGAATCCTTTGGCTACAGATCTCGCTTTGTATTTCTTGACACTTCCATCAACGACATGCTTGATCTTATAGATTCACTTGGAAGTCACCACAAACTTCTCTTCTGGTCTCTGAACAATATCTCATACATCAATCTTTAAGGTATAGTATATACTGGTATTCTTCTTGTCATGGCAACTTGCCATACCTGTTCACCTGTCGCTTCTCCATGTCAAGAAGGCTCAGAATCAATGATGTGGCTCATGGCTGAAGAGTAGCTCAAAAATCTCTTTGCTTTCTCGAGATGTGCCTTGAGGGGCTTTTGTGTTCCTCTGTGTTAAATTTATAGCAGCTGCAACAACCATTCTCTGGGAGGATGGCAAAGACCCTAGCTAAGGTCTAGGGCCCCCA
>SNQJ01S0027239.1:62816-81029 GCA_010110895.2 Picea sitchensis | reverse complement strand
CATGTATCGTGAAAGAGGGGTTTAAGTTTTGGGTGGTAGGTTTAAAAGTCATTTCTTTACGGTCAAAATCTGCATGCAAGTCCGACCCTAGTTTGCTAGTCCGTAGGGTATTTTTCCCAACAACACTCATTTTTCCTAGTATGTAAATATGTGTCTAAATGTCGCCATGATTCATGGCTAGTATGTTTAATGTTTTGAACCTTGATGAACAATTAAAATGAAAAAATGTATTTTGATTATAATGAAAAGAAATTTTTGATGGGTGGAGCACTTATACAGAAGATGATTCCATGAGAGGAAATGGTGAGGGGGAATTATTACTGGTTGAGATGACCCCTACCAGGAAGTACCCCATTGAATTAAAATATTCAAACCCAAAATTGTCCTCTATCCCAGAAGATTTATTTACCAGTCAAGCTAGTAGTGGGGTGGTCGTCCTTAGAAATCAATGAGAGAATGGGTAGGGTACCCATCTAGAAGTTTTTTATCTGACCCACTAGTTGGGGGATTTGATCCACAAAATCTTGTTGTAGAAGGAGAAAAAAAGGGGAAAATCATGGACATAGAGAGGGGACACACACATTTGGGTATGTGGATCAAATCTGAGTAGAGAAGAGTGGGAAAAATGCCTCTAGATATTATAAAATAAAGGGAAGTCAAGTTTTGGGTGTTCTAGGTAAGAAAATAATAAATATAGTCTCTAAACCAAGCTGATAAACAGGGATACAAATTTTAGGTATTTAGTTGTACAAGATAACAATTATGACTCCCTAAGTCAAGACAAGGCCACCTTGCTTGGTAGAATTGGAGATATATCTTGTTGAATTATGTTGGTGAAGGAGAGTGGCCTTCATGTTTTTACCTATGTTAATGAGTAAATATTTTCCTTATGGAAACATCTTTTGGCTAGGGGGTCTCCAACTACAAGGATAGACAAAGGATAGTTTTTCCTATAGTTGGGTGGAAAGAGGCTCACCGATCAACAACTGCAAATATATTCTAAATTTTCAGATAAGTGTTTCACCCTTTCTCATATGCCATGATAAGGTTCCTAAAGCTATGGAATTGATGTTTTGGCTATATGAAGAATTTAATATTTTTTTCTAGTGGTGAAATTGTTATTCCAGGTGCTTGGATGATTGTAAAATTCTGAAATAAGTCTTGGAAAAATATAGGTTGTTGGTTTCCTTTAACTGTCTATGTTTAAAAGCATTGTTGTCAATAATTATTTGTGACTCCGAATAGGAACAGAATGTTGGTTGGGTATCTGCAGCCTATTTGTATGAATACATATCATGTATTAGTAGTGAATATTAAACTGTCAAAGTCTTCATAGAACATCTGAACAAAAGAATGTTTGATCTTTGTATTATGAATGTTACTCCCTATATCATCGAATTCATAGATCATATTTGGGAGGTGACTTATCCTTGGTTAAGTATCAAGCCTTAAGACCTTTCTAGAAGGCTTAGTTGACTTCACTTTCATTAAATAGATAGTAGATTGCTATAATAGGTTGGCTGCCACATTTGTTCCATCTCAAGATCTTCTTACTAAGCACTCTTAGCTCACTTGCAAGACAATAAGAATCCAAGTGTTAGCAGGGAAGACTAGGCCAATATTGTCTTCATAGAACAACATGAAAATAGGTAAATATAGTTGCTGATAGAAACATGAAGATAGGTTAGATGGCCTTTGTCACTCTGCTGGCCTGGGAAAATATGCTAAGCACTAAAGTTAGAAAGAATTCCAGGCCTCTATTGAGACTTAGGGGGGAAATAGGCCAAACATTGATAAAAGGTAAAAATATTTTAAAATAAATATTAAGAAAAGAATGGGAAATAAAACCACAATTTTCTAATTGTAATAAAAGTAGAAAATCTCATGAATTTTATTTGGGAATTTATAAACATTTATTTTAAAATTGTATCTTGAAAAATATGGAAAGAATTGGCATTTTCATTTGTTTTAAAAGTAAAACTATATTCATATAGTGTATCTATGAAGGGTGCTACATTTCCTACAATTAAGGGAATAATCCCTTAATTTGTGGTGGGTAGTAAGTCCTTGTAAAAAAACAAAAAATTTACCATGGAAAGTTTTATTTCCAAGAAATATAATTTTCAGGAAAGAAACTCAATTAAATAAGTTTCATGTGTTTATATTTTTAATATGTTTCTTGAGCGAATTTGTCTTGGTGTAAGGAGGCTAGTAACTCCTAGTAATTTCCCCAAATTTACCATTTAATCTATTAATAAATTGAATTTTGAGGGGAGGAGTTCTTATATTAAATATATGAAATTTATTCTTGTGCACGAGAAATAGATAGAGTGAGAACCCAAGGCATATGAGCTATACGTTATACCCGTGGGAAATATCTAAAGCACAAACATTTATTTATAAATATGTTAATATTATGAAACCCCTCTGGAATATCGCATATTGGGGAATTGAGAACCCATGGTGTGCTTGGTAAGAAATATATGTGGGTGGCGATATGGTAATATAATTTAATATTAATACACCCCACTGGGTATCGGGTATCTAGAGAATGGGACGTGAAGGTGCGTGTGGAGATGGTGTAACCAAGGGCCGATATGAGATAATGACATTTAATGTTGGAACACATGTTAAGTCATACACATGGGGGCTAGTACCAATACATATTATAATATCATCTAACCTCTCCCATCGTGATATCACATATCGGGAAATAGATAGGTAAGGTATGTGTGATAGATAGTATGCCCTAGGGGCCAATATATATATATATTGGTTTAATTGAATCCCAATGGTATTTAATAATTCCTTATGAAAAATTAAATAATTCCTTATGAAAAATTAAATGGAGTGCATTATTAATATTAATATTAAATAAGGTGCATTATTAATTATTAAATAATTAATAATGAATCCTAGTGAGGTGCATTAATAATTAAAAAAATTTGATACCCCACCCCTTTGAGAGAACCTAAGGAGCGGGTAGGTTATAGGATTTATATAGACTGGTAGGCTTTAAGCCTCATTCTAAAAGTTGAGAAAGACAACTAGAGAGTACTCGCACTTCCCTAGTGTTGTGATGTGGACTTTAAATTCCCACTGTAGTCACTTGGGTGGCTTATACCAGTACAACATAGGGTGTTGTGGAATATATTGGAGCTAACAGAAGGTGTTGTGGAGGATATGGTGAGATAATTACATACCTATAAGTAACACAATCAAAATTAACTTTGGGACGAAGTTCCTTGAAGGAGGGGTGTATGTCATGCCCTGTATTATTATTAATATATAAATAAATAATAATAATAAAGGAATATAATAATTATCCTAAAGTGGCCATATTAAGTACTTATATCAAAGAAGTATGCAATAATTATACTAAATGGGGTTATAATGGTTCATAACAATAAGTACTTATTATGGGTATTTGGTAATAAAAGAAAATGGTAAAGTAATGATAATTGGTGAAGAAATCTTGATATGTAATAAATAATTAAATAATGGACCCTAGGGATTGAGTTCTTTACCACATACAAACTCTATATAAAGGGGGAAACAAAGGAGAAAATGATATCTCCCTCTCTTTGGGAGATCTCTCTTTGGATGATCTATAGAGAAAAAAAAGGCTTAAGAAATTGTAGTTGAGTAGTGAATTGAGGGGTCATGGGTGACCTGTTACCGATTATTAAAGTAGAAAGGTCTACAGATGGGTGGAGAGTTGTCCGCCATTTTGTTGTTGTGTTTTTCTAGATCAATATCGGTGTATCAATCTCCATCCCCATACCACAGTGATGTTGGTTTCTTCGAAGAAGGTGAGTCCCTCATCTCTCAGTGTTCCTAATTTTTATTGAAGTATATCTGGTAATTTATGTAATTGATTTTTGTTTTTAGATCAGGACATTACAAACTTGAACACAAAAAATAGATGTTGGGACTACTCCCATATGCATAACACCCAACTTGACCTATCACGCATACAATATCCCTGCAAGATAAAGAAGTACAATAAATAATAGGGAATTTCAAATAAGTGGAGGACAAATTTAGGTCGAAATTAGTTATTGTCGTATTATCTCTAATAATTGTTTTTGTTTTCCAAGTGCTGAAAGACTAATGAAACAAGCAGCCAAGAAAGAAAAAGAATATTATCACTCTCAGGATTTAAACAAATGATTTCCATATCCCTACTCACACGAAGCATTAAAGGATATGAATATTGAATGACTTGGGAAAGATGACAGGGAAGAAATAAAATGTGAATCACTAGCTCATATGAGATCATACAGAGCCTTGGTGATTAAGGATGATAGCACTTGATTATAAATAGTAAGATTCAAGTAGGACAATGTTAACGACATGCTTGCCTCATTGTCATACCTCAGCACAGACCGCTCAAAATGTTATAAAAGGAAGTAGGGAATAGATAAAACATCATTGTTTGGAAAATATATTGTTATGATCCAATGCCTTAGAAAATGATAAAAAATCAATGATTACAATCCACTTTGAGGGGGAAACCTCGTTTTACAATGTACCCAATTCATAATACAATATGAGATGAGATAATATGATCCTAAGACTAAGTATCCTTGTTATATATATACGAGACAAAGGGTACAATTATAATTAAAGGGTGCAATGAATGGTTCTAGGAGACATACAAATATAACACTAGAAATGTAATAATTGAATATCTAGGGATTAATAAGGGGTTTTATACATAACATGGGGCTTTTTCTAGGGATTATCATGCCCCTCCCCTTCAAACAAGTGTTGTCCTCAACACTTGACAACCGCGACTATGTCTGCATGAAGAAATCATCTTCCCATGTCACCTCTTCCACTAGTAGGTTCTTCCATTTGACAAGGTACTCAGTAATTGCTTGATTTCTCAACATCTTAATAGTTTACACTGGGATATTGCCACTGATTATATTATTTAAGCAAGAAACATGGAAAACTATATTTACACTTCTTTCTCGCAGATGAATTGCATGGTCATGATCTTGAGCAGGTGGAATACCCTTAGGAATCTCTCCAAATACCTTGGAATAATTCTTGATGACTTTTTGGAGATCCATTGGAGCCAAGGCTATAGATGTTTAAACATCTAGTGAGCACAATTGTGAAATTACACCATGGTGTCCCTTTTTGAGTAATTTTTTCATGCTATCATAGTTTATCACTTTAGAGTGTTTCCCTTGGATACCTCTAAGCTCAATTTCATTTCCTTTTGAGGAAAATCTCATTAAAAGATATTGAAAATTAAGGGCCATTGTTCCCAATGATGTAACCATTGGACTTCTAATACAACATTAGCACCACCCATTTTGATGGAAATCACAAGACTATCCAATAAATACTCCCCCATATTGAGCTTAGTACTATGGCACTTCCCAGAACAATTTATGGTACCTCCATCTACAATCATTACTCGAAACTTTTGTGCTGGATATACAAAGAATTGAGATCTTTTCTTAATTTGTAATTGATTAAGTTATGGGTACTACTAGAATCAATCAACACTATTACCTTTTTCAGTTTGATATATCCTTCTATATCAAGGATTTGTGGAGTGCTTATGTTGGAATATTCACCAATATTGAACGGGGGGGTGAATCAGTATTGAGCACTTTTAACCATTTCCAATCACAACATTAACTTATCAATGATTCCATTCACTTATGATTGCATTTAACATATCATAAACATATAATCATAAAAAAATGCATCACATAATATACAGATACACAATACACCAATATTTTACGTGGAAACCCAAATGGGAGAAAACCACATAATGCTTTGTTATATATCAAAGATTACATTCATAGGAAGCAACAACTTCCAAATTCTCTAGTAACAATTGGAAGGAGGATCCAACCCCATATTTATAGGCTCCAACATGAAGGAATCTACAACTCCATGAATTCTCGAGCTCCAACCAGAAGGAGGTTGTTATAACAAATTTTGCCTCACACCATGCAACTTGCTTGGATGTCATTTCCAATTCCCTATGCAGACTTGAAGTCCCCTTTTGTACCTTCCAGAGCCAAAAAACACATTTCTCCACATATACATGCCTTATCAGTTAGACAACAAGTGTATACGCAGGTTTCCCCACACATTTTGCATACATCGGGTTTGTTGCTCAAAACTAAAAATTTTGTCGGGTTTCCATGCCATGTCATGGGATCCATGATCCTTGACCTTCCATATATTGGAAACGCTTTGACTCAGCCCTTAAGTTCCATTTGAAGGCTATAAATTGAGCCATATCCAAGCCTTGTGGAGATTGAACAATTCAACTTTGAGAGCAAAGACAATATGGAGAAATTTCATTTCATATTGAGTCTGCATCTCTTTCTCCTTGAAAGTCTGAACTCCTTGTTCAACCCCCAAGCTATTCCTTCTTTGTGATGGAGAACCTCATTGTCTCCTTTATATGAGATTTCATTTGGTGGAGGCCCAGATGGAGGGACTTAGTTTCTCGGTTCTGATATGTGTTGTTACAGAATTTTTTCACCTATATACTTATGCTGATTATTTTTAATAGAAATATTTTTTTCTCGTCCAATTGATATATTGCAAATATTTGAATTATTATTCGATGGGCGTATTTGTCATGCATGTTAATGGATTATGCTAATATATATGCTAACAATATATATTGTCACCATATGCTTGCATATCTTGGTTGTTGAGGACAAGTTGCAGGTATAAAGCTTTGAGTTGCGTGCTCAATGGTGGTCTTCATCAAACGTCCAAACGAGGTAAGATCTTGGACTTGTCTGGTTAGCATTTCATTTATATAGCATATTTGGGATTAGAGTTGATTTATGCATTTCATTCCATTTTTTGTGGTTTACCCCATGCCATAGAGATATTTTCCTCGTAATAGAATTGGCGACCATACTGGGGATGATCTTCTTTTTGGGGGTTTGGAGTGTTTTTCTCCTTGATTTTCTCTCTGTTAGCTTGCGTTTCCTTGTCTCCTAATTGCTTGACAACCTATTTTTACTTTTCATCTAATTTTCTTGGCTTAACCCTTGCCCTGGCAGTGTTTTACTGGGTATACACGATTTTTCCCTTGACAGACGCGTACATACACGAGTTGTCCTCTTTTACGGTGCATACATACATGATTTTTGCTCAAATAGTCACGTACATCAACTCTTTAGTCTTGTTGGGTGAGTTTGGTGTTTTTTGGGTGAGTTTGGTTGGTTTCTGAGTCTTCTTGGGTCTCTGTCCCGATTGTTAAGTGCCTACAGAGTGATAGGAATCCTTCTTATTGTTGAATTTCCGGGTGGTATTCTTTCTTTAAAAAAAAATTATTGGTTGTCCTTGCACATTTGTTTGAGTGTTTCCTTCTTGGTATCCTACTTGGCTTGTCTCTTTTTGCTTGCAGTAGGGTTTGCATGTGAAGCTTCTATTCAGTCCTTGCATTTTCTTTTCTATATATAAAAAATAAAAAAACATTTGCTCGTTTTGCATTATGGCATTTTCTCTTTTGATTACTTTCATTGATTTTGACACATGTGGAGAGATTGCATTTCATAGAAATTATAGAGATTGCTTTGGAAAAGTTGCATTTAGAAGCATACCATCTCTTTGAAATTCAAGACTAGTGCTT
The DNA here is from genome assembly GCA_010110895.2 of Picea sitchensis. Classification (NCBI taxonomy): domain Eukaryota; kingdom Viridiplantae; phylum Streptophyta; class Pinopsida; order Pinales; family Pinaceae; genus Picea; species Picea sitchensis. Next base: position 73,396 of record SNQJ01S0027239.1, on the reverse strand, counting down.
AGCAATGTTTTTATATTTTTTTATTTTATATGCTGAGTCATAATACCATCAATTTAACAAACACATCTCTTGAGTAAGAAGAAGCCATTACAATTAACGTTGATTAATTAAAATTGATTAGAAACGATTTTATTTTTCAGGGTACACAAACAAGTATAGGACATAGGGCCTTGGAATAGGATTTTGTGAGTAAACTTATCCAAGGCTATTAAACTAAAAATATGTGTCTGACCAGGGAGTGGTGAAACCCATTGTGTAATTAACGACATCAGGAGACTCCGCTCACACTGAAGTTAAGCATGAGGTCACATGAAGTTTGTTGCAGAGATAGCCCTCTAATACCTTCTTAGCGTCAGGGATATTTATGGGGTTCTATTCATATTTGGGGGTCTTTCTAGTACATTTGCCTCCATGAGAGGCAGTGTTTTCAATATTTTGGGATTTGTTACCCTACCCATACGGTGGACCAGACTTATGACTGTTCACCTATGCATTGGTTATATTGTGGTGACTCTAGTTTCTTGACATATGCAGCCTCATAGGTTACTTTCAAGGGTTATTCCGCATGTACTCTGAGTAAGATAAGGGTCGGACAACACGCAACCTTTATGGAGGATTACCTCTCCAGGGGGATCTAAATGAGTGCACTGTTAATCCTACGAGGGCCCTTATAACTGATGCTGATACCTCCAATATTTTGACAGGAGTCTCAGGCCTCTCTTGGGCAAGACATACCTACTCTAGTGAGGGATGCCCCTTTTTAGCCACTATATCCTATTTGTGTGTATTAGATTGTTTTCTTTATTTTGACGTTCTCTATGATTATTAGTTGGTCATAGGATTTAGTTTTATATCTTGAGTCTTGAGTCATCGTGGAGAAAGACCAGCTTCCTCAAAGGTATCACCATTTTTTTAAGTTACCATCGCATCTTGAATATTTTCCGAAGTTTCCTTCTAAAAGGCGTAAAGTTAATAAACGTGGTACATATATCTCCACCTCCTAGACTTGTGATTATCCAGTTATGAGTACTGAGTCAAACCCGAATGTCATAAGGAGTCCCTTGACTCCTATATCTTTTGTGATTAGTGGGATCCCTCTGACTCCTTCATCCTCGACGGTTGGGGTGTTGGAGATCCCCACCTCTACTGCTACCCAACTTGTGGGTTCTACTCAACCCATAGGAACGAATCCTTTCAGATCTCTTTTTGGTATGCCAGGTTACAATTCTCAGTCAATACCTTCAGTCTCTCTTCCATTTTATTTTGGCATACCCAACATGATGTCACAACTCTCATCCTCCATTCCAGCGGCTAATGTAATTCCTAGTTTTGGACCCGGGGGCATGGATTCTCCATATTCTCCTCTCTCATTTGGTGGAGGACATATTCCCCAAACGAATCCAACAGTTGGATTTTGGCCTCCTTTTTCTTCTAGGCCTAATCCTAGTCTCAATGCTCCTGGATGGAATGATCAACTGGGCAGACAAGTTACTTCCTATATTCTATCCTTTATTCCCTCTTACTCCATGCCAATTATGACAAACACATTTATTATGGTGAATCCCCCTCTGTCCTTTGGAGTTCCATCCAGAGGGAGTAGGTTTCACACTATGGGAAACCCCCAGCCTAGATCCCCTTTGGTTGGGGGCAACATATATAACCGTCATTATGCCACTTCCATAGGTATGGTGCCCATACAACCTTTTATGAATAATTTTGGAGGAGCATATTATCCTACCAGACAGGGCCATGGAATATACCAAAACACTGGATGGCCTGCAATCCCTCAACACCAATCTTTCTCGGGAGCATGGGCTCAAACGTCGCAACCCCGACTCCCTTTTTTGGCCACACTTAATCTGCTAGATTTTTCAAAATTAATGAATGAACCTATGCATCACGATCCGTTATGGGCCCCCATCCCCACCAAGATTCCTTCGGAAATTCCAAAATTCGAAGGCAATACTGGCGAGGATATGGGTGATAATGTCACTACTTTTCATCTTTGGTGCTCATCTAACTCCCTTACTGATGATTCTATTAATTTGAGGCTATTTTAATGCACCCTCACGACGGTCATTACGAAGTGGTACATTGAGCTACCGAGGGGAACGTATGGAAATTTTAATTAGATGGTTTTGGTTTTTCTCAACCACTTCCAATTGTCGATTCATTATAATGCTGGAATAGAAATTTTGTCATCCCTTCACCAAGATAAAGCCATGCATACCAGTAACCATATCTAAGAGTTGTGTGGATGAAATAGGTTGATCAAAGCCTACATTCCTCCATAGTTTCTGTTGGAGTGGTTCCTTAAGTCCTTATTGCCTTATATTTTGAAGAATGTCTCTACATCTAGAGTAACATCCGAGGAAGAAGATATTTTCAAATTGCATCAATTGGACCTCATATATAATCAATTTGGGATGTTGTATGAAATTCTTATTGATGCGCCGCGGTCGAAATATGACCCTAGACAAAATCCTAGGCCTCATGTTGATGGCATCATAGGATCCGCAAATGATAAGTCTACATATTTGGTGATGAACAAGTTGAAATATTTGTCTCTAAGCCAGCCTGTAGCAGGACAAGCTTTGGGTTTGTCCTCCACTCCCACTCAATCAATGAATGTGCATTCTGTATAGTCGTCAGCTAACCCAAATGGTAACTAGCAACCAAGAGGGAATATAAGGAAAGGACGAGGCAATAATCGTAAGGGTGGGAAAAATAATAACAAAGCCAAGGACGACATTAACAAATGATAGATTGAATAATAATGTTGGTGAGGGAAAGAAATAAAAATGTAAGGTGAAGTTTCCTTGTAAAATTTTTAAAGATAATCACCTTACCTACTTATGTCCCAAAATCGAGGAAGCCTCGAGGCTCTTATCACAGCCGCCCTTTGTGCTGACAAATCTATTTCCACATAATCAATACATTGCCTTGGGGGCCTCCAACACCGTAAATGCGTCGAACGGGAGTCAAAACCCCTTGCCACATGAGGTGGCCATCTATGTGTCAATATGGTCAAGTCTCGGATTGATGTAGCCACTCGATCTCATGATTACGGTTCTTCACAGACTGTTGTAGGTCCAAAGTCTCCTCCTCCTCCAAAAACACCCTTTCATATCGAAAAGCCAGAACCTTCACCTTGTATTCCTAAAGGAGTACTAAAGTGCTCTTCCCACAATCCTAATGCCAGAGCTTCCCAGAACTATTTGATTGTCGAAGATCTAGGTCAAACTCCTTGTGCGATGTTGACTTTGGAGGTGCTCCAGATGTGTCCTTCATAGAGGAACACCTTTTTATCTTCTTTAGGATCTCTAGACTCGTGTGGCTCGAAGTTTATTAAGTTTGACGTCACGGATGTTAAGCCTCACTTATCTTACCATGTGGCCTTTCAAATCCATGTGGAGTACACGAAAATTACCATCAAACACATTGTAATTAATGAAGGTGTTGCGACATGCATGATGTCCCTAACCTATTGGAAATCCATTGGATCTCTAACTCTATCCTAATATATGACTATGTTGACCACTTTTGATGGGCATTCATTCTAACCCCACAGAATTATTCCCGCTTTTTTGGTTCTGTTAGGTGGAAAGATAGTGGAGGTTGATGTTGAGGTGGTTGATTCACCCCTCGACTATAATTTACTACTAGGGAGTAATTGGACTTATGCCATGACAACAGTCGTGTCTTCCATTTTCCGCACTTTATGTTTTTCTCGCGAAGGGAAAATAGTCACGATCGATCAATTTTCCTTTGTGCATGCTATTCCTAATGCATCAGTTGGACCTTCAGTCCCTGTGATCGAAAATTCTCAGTAGGCAATTGAGGATGTTGGAGTTCGAATGTATTCCTCTCTCATGGGTAGCTTTGATTTCATGGCACCAATTCATCACATTCATGCCATTTCTAGTGAGTCTTCATCGTCAATGAGGTTCGTTCCTTTCCATACTTCGTATTTCAATGACCCTTGGACGCTACCTTCGCCGACTACGTCATACAAAGTTCAGTCACACATTGGGATGGTAATGCCACTGTCAGCAGAAGAAATTGTGTATCAGTATACTCTTGATGCTACTACTGACCCAGATAATTTCTCCTCACAGACAAATGAGGAGGTTCCTTCTCTAGAGCTCGTATGGGTCATCTAATATTCTTGTTCACATGATTTCCTCAATGATACTTTATCCTCGGAGGAAGCCATCTTAGATTCCATATATGGTCCTGATAGGCCTTGGGACGATATGCATCATCGCTCCTATTTCCTCCTAGAGCTTGTTAGGATCGAATAAGATGACTTTAGATATACCTTGAGTGAGATGGTTGGTCACGCTGTGGTTCCATTAGATACGCATGTTATTTATGCCAAAGGAAACATGGAGAATATTTCTTCTATTGTCACGATCGACATCTCTCGAATTCCTAGAAAAATTGAGAATGTGTATATCGGTGCGGATTGTTCGCCTAAAGAAATTCAGGTCTACACTGATCTCTTCAATGAATTTCGTGATGTATTCATTTTTTCATATGAAGAGATGCCAGGGATCGACCCCATCATTATCAAACATGAGATTAATACCTATCTATATGCTAGACTTGTTCAACAATGTCTTAGAGCTATTAATCCTAGGAAGGCCCTTGCTATTAAGGCAGAGGTAGAGAAGCTACTTAATGTTGGTTTCATCTACTTGGTTCCCTTGACTGAATGGGTTCCCAACCCCGTTCTCATGAATAAAAAAAAAAGGAACCATCTGCGTATGTATGGATTTTAGATACCTAAACAAGGCTTGTCCTAAAGACAACTTCTCGACTCCTTTCATTGACCAGATTCTTGACAAATGCCCAGGAAGAAAAGTCTTTTATTTTATGGATGGATTTTCAGGGTATAATCAAATTCAAATCAAACCCGAGGATCAACATAAGACAACGTTCATTTGTCCTTGGGGTACTTTTGCATATCAAAAAATGCCTTTCAGCCTTAAAAACGCCGAAGTAACATTCCAACGTGCCATTACCTTTTCTTTTCACGATCTCAATCATATTTTCGAAGCTTACCTAGATGATCTTGCTGCTCACTCTCGCAAGAGAGTATATCACTCCACTCACCTTCGATTAGTATTTAAGAGATGCCATTACTATCACATTCATTTAAATCCTCACAAGTGCATCTTCTTTGTTAGGTTTGGACATATTTTAGTATTCTTAGTATCTAACCATGGGATCATGGTATATCCTATGAAGGTTGAGGCAATACTTTGATTGCCTCCCCCGCGCAAAATTCAAAAACTTCAAGGTTTACAGGGGAAGGCTAATTTCCTGCATCGGTTCATAGTGAACTATGCCAATTTAACTAAGGGTTTCGTGTGTCTTTTGAAGAAGGATACTCCCTTTATATGGGATGAGCGATCCCATGAATCCTTTGATGCTCTTAAGAAAGATTTGGTATTAACACCTCTCCTGAAGCCTCCTGACTATAGTAGAGACTATTTTCTTTATATCACCGCATCCGAAGGGACGGTTGGTATGGTTATGGTTTAGGAGGATGATGAGATCCATGAGAAAATTTTCTACTATCTCATTCGAAACCTAATCGGTCCTAAACTTAAATAGTCTCATGTAGAGAAACTAGCCTTGGCCGCCGTACATGCAATTCAAAGATTACAACATTATATATTACTTTGCAAAACTACCGTAGTTTTAGATATCAATCCATTTCAATATGTCCTCACCAGGCATATCATAGGGGGGGAATACAATAAGTGGATTCTTATTTGGTAATATTTTGATCTCGATTTTGCTTCGGTGAAGTCTAATAAATCGCTAGCTTTTGCCGAGTTGATATCAGACTTCCCTCGACTAGATGAGGAAATTTTTTATGACGATTCGTTTACATATGAACATATCTTCCTTATCTCATCTTGGGACCCCTAGTATGGAGCCATTCTAATTTATCTTCAAACCTTGAAGCTATCCCAACATTTGTCGAGAGATGATCGACGATGTATATGCCATCATGCTAAAAACTACCTTATCATTATCGACACTTTGTATCGTTGAGGAGTAGATAATATTTTACGTCGTTGCTTGAATCACTAGGAAGCTGAGTCTATTCTCAATGACTGTCACAATGGGGCTTGTGGTGGTCATTTATCCAGGCTTGCGACAACCCAAAAAATATTGTGAGCCAGTTATTTTTTGCCGTCAATTTTTAAATATTGTGTTGAAGCGGTCAAGAAATGTCACCCTTTCCAGGTGTTTACTTGGAAAATGCACTCACACCTAGCCCCTCTTCACACAGTCTTCACCGTTGGTCCCTTCACCAAGTGGGGGGTAGATTTTATGGACTGTAACCTAGCTTCAGCTGGGGGGAATCAACATATCATTGTGGCCGTGGATTACTTCACTAAATGGGAAGAGGCCATGCCTACCATTAAATCCAATGGTAAGATTGCAACATTATTCATATTCAACCAAATTATATCCCAGTTCAGAATCCCAAGAGAGATTGTCACTAATAATGGCAATCACTTTCAGAATGAAATGATGAAAGAGTTAGCATCAAAACTGGGGTTTAAGCACGGTCATTCTTCCGCTTACTATCCCCAGGAAAATGGACAAGTAGAGGCGGTGAATAAATCTCTCAAGACCATCTTGCAAAAAACTTAGTAAATATGACTGGCATCCGATGCTTTACCTTGCACTTTGGGCATATCAAACCCCAGTAAAGAGTTCCACTAGTTTCTCTCCTTATCAATTAGTACATGGCATGGAGTCGATTCTTCCGATTGAATGCGAAATCCCTTCCCTCAAGATGGAAATTGAGCTCCTACCTAACACATCCAATATTGAAAAACACCTTATACACCTAGAGCGTCTCGATGAGTAGTTTCGATATGACTCTGCGGCTATCGAAGAGAATAAATGATGTGTTAAGGTTCAGTATGATAGGTCTTTTTGTCCTTGGTAGTACACTGAGGGTGACTTTGTTCTCCCATATGATTGAACCAAAGAACCATTGGGGGCAGGCAAGTTCAACCCCATGTGGCACAGTACTTATATCGTGCGACATGTCTTAGAGAAAGGAGCCTATGAATTGGAAGATTATGAAGGGAATACGTTGGATGAGCCCAGAAATGGGCTCTACCTTAAAAGGTATTATGCTTAAGCCCTCAAATCCCGGGCATGACCTTTTGTATACTAGTGTATCTTAGTGTATATACATATTTTCCTTTGTGTCATCATCTTGCTTATCAAGTTTTTCCTTGGTTGGCATATGTTAATGGAGTCTTCAGTTTACCTAGGATTTGCGAATGGTGCCAGTCGTCATACGTGGAACATGGATTTCATTGCTTGGGTAATTTACTCATCCAAGGGCCAACTAGTGTCTTCAGGTGGCGTTTGTCTGGACCCATCGATGAATAATGTGGCTGAATATAACACCATTATAGAACTATTATGTGACACCATTTCACATGGTTGTTGGTCTTTAGAGGTTTTCCTGGACTCCTAGTTAGTTGTATGTCAGTTAAACGATAGTTACCGTGTGCAAGACCCTACTCTACTCTAACAATTCCTATGGGTACGACTTTTGGAACGATACTTTGATTTTCTTACCTATAATCACATACCTAGAAGTTCTAATCATGTATCTGATGCATATGCTAATTATATTTTAGATTAGAATTTGTCACATAACTAAGAAAAGAAAACACATTCATGCATGTACACATTGTAACATATATAAGTAAATCCGAGGACCAAAATTTTTATATTTCATCATTTCGAGTTCAAAAAATATGGTGTCATAGTACAAAATGAGGCTCACACCCTCAAAATACATATATGGCTGGTATATAATATGAACATGGAATCTACGCCTGTGGCATCAAATGCGTATCATGATTTCACACTACGGCGTTTGCGAGATGCCAAAAGATTCGCACCCACTCACAGGGTACACCCACCACCTGCCACTACATAGCCTCTAACAGATCCTCCACTTGAACCAAAGGAATCTTGTGCGTCAATCGAGACAGGTTCCCATGCACATTCTGCAACACTCTCTCTGCATCTCCTCCTGCATTCTCATCTCCTTGGGTCCTCTGTCGATGTCATGGGAATCCCTCTAGTCATCCCAGACCTACATCTATGTAACAAAGAAATTGTTAGTACTTGATACCATACAAAAATATTTTCGTTTTTTATTCTTATTGAAAAACAAAAAAAATGAAATATATAAAAACTTTTCTTACCAATATCACTGTAGGTGGAACCTGGTGGCAAAGGCATGTCTGTATCCCCTCTATAGTCAATCTCATCGGAAGAGTAGTCATCAATGTCTATGACCTTTTGGCGCCTCCAGAAAAAAAAATCATCATTGTAGGGGGTTGGAACCCTACCACCTCCTAGACGCCTCATCACATCGGTCCACCATGCCATGGCTGGATCACGCGGTCCATGTGGAGTAATCTCAACTCTAGGGCTCAATCCTGGAACCCACTAAAACAAAAACCTACAAAGAATGGATGCAAATCCAAAATTTCTCTTTTTCCCTTGTTTGCAATCCGTCAACTAACTCTTCATGTTAGCCAAAAGTGAGGTACACTAGTCATAAATAGTGGGTCTTAAACAGTCCACCGCATAGACCATGAGTGGCCTTGATGCCTGTTGCAATGAGGCTAACCCCAAAATCCATGTAAGTACAAGCACAACGATATTTAAACTCAGTTTCTCAATCACTCTAATTGCGATTTGGATCCCTACTTTATCTGTGCTTGCAACAAAGTGGGTGGCAATGTACTACTCCATAGTCATACCACCCCCATCCCCTCAGGCCTTGAGATTCACTACCTCACCTCAGCGAGACAATATTGTGATAAAATATATGTCGTCCACTTCAATCCTCAATGGTTTCCCATCGAGGTTTAAGGACTCTGTCTCTGAATCCCAGTAGTTTACTAGAAACTGGAGTAACCTCACTTGAGCCCTCATTCCTTTGAGAGCCCAAAATTTATAAAGGCCACATATTTTTAAATTATGTTGGGACCGTGCATCCCTTCTCACTGCTGCATCTATCTCTTCATGCTCCCTCTCCCTCCATTCAATCACCATCCTGCAAAGGAAAATCCATGTTTTTGAGTTAAATCGTTTCAAAAATGTGTTCACGAACTTGTACTCGAGCTAATGTGGTAATAGTAGTGTATAGAGCTACATATATGCGGCCAAGATTCACTTTTCCCGCATATATGGGGTCGTATACGTGACCCAATGAACTGTCAACCATGTATGCCCTAATTTACATATTACGCCCTCTAATACTAAAAAAATGGGGCCTAAAATTGAAATTTAAACCATTGAAATTGAATTAGAGGGTATGGGTACTTACTTGGTCTAGACGGTTGCTTCTTCCATTGATCGTAGCTCCCACAATCGACACTTGATGATCATGGGAAAAATGGCCTAAAATGCACTATGTGGGTGAAAAAACTCAAATGGTATGGTAAAATGGTCTATTTTTATTATTAGTAGAAATTTTTTACCCACTTGATATAGTTTGTGGTAATTTTTAACCTTATGGACTAATAGTGCAGTGGAAAGATTTGGTTTTTGGTGGTTTTGTCAAAGATTGTTTTGCGGTTTCCAGCATCATAACACCCATTCATGCCTTCAGCATGTATATTCTTTCACCAACATATAGGATAGGTTGTCACTACTTTTTTCACTATTGCATCATCATATGACCTTGATCCATAAACCCTAGGTACAAATCCATTTATTAGTGACAAAGAACCTTCCTACTTCTACTAGAAGTGTCGTTATTAAGTGGTTGAGGCTTACCAAACATGGGTTCCCTAGTTATAACTGTTGGTTGTGGAGCCTGATTATCTTCCTGATTTAGAGGTCCTTGCTTTTAGTCGTGTTTATACCCCATGAAGTATTCACACCCCATAAGTATGTACACTCTTCCACGCGGAGGAGTGCAGAAGGGGGGTACCCCCTCTGCAGGGTTCAAGGAGGCTATCCCCCCGGCTGGGGGGTTTGGGGGAAAGCAGGCCCCCAACGGGAGTTCGGGGGCGAAGCCCCCGAAGCAAAAATTTCCTTGTAAAATTATATTGTAATTTCATTGTAAATCTGGACTGTTCGTTATAAGGTCGCAGATCTAACGGTAGAGATTATGTTAGGGTTCTTTGCCCTAGAAGGCAACCCTCTTTTATGAGGGAAATGTATCGCGGCTATGATTGAGGGTGAATATTATATTCTGAGAGAGGAGACTATGAGAGAAAGAAGCGGAAGTTACAGCGGGTTTTGCTGTAGGTTGTATACCTTCATTTGCTGGATAATAATAAAGGAAGGACCTGGAAATTTCTCTGGTGGACGTAGCCCACACTGGGTGAACCACGTAAATATGTGTCTCTCTTGTATTATGTGTCTTCTGTGTTTTGTTTCTGCGTTTGTTTTATTTTATTGCTCTGCGGTCCTGTTTTTCTAACAACTGGTATCAGAGCGTAAGGTAACTCGCAGGAAAAGAGGGTTCCTAGTTCGAGTGGGAGAAATGTCGAAAGATGGAA
>SNQJ01S0027239.1:22527-45474 GCA_010110895.2 Picea sitchensis | reverse complement strand
TCAGTTGGTCTTCAAGAATGAAGATGAAGATGAGAAATTTACTAGGTCCAAGAAGGTTCAGACTCCATCATATATAGCAGTAGTGGAGTCGTTGAGATCAATCTCCAAGTGGGAGATTGTTGGTTGTGGAGCCTGATTATCTTCCTGATTAAGAGGTCCTTGCTTTTAGCCGTGTTTATACCCCATGAAGTATTCACACCCCATAAGTATGCACACTCTTCCACACAGAGGAGTGCAGAGGGGGGGTACCCCCTCTGCGGGGTTTGGGGGGGATATCCCCTCGGCTGGGGGTTTGGGGGAAAGAGAGCCCCTGAAGCAAAAATTTCCTTGTAAAATTATATTGTAATTTCATTGTAAATCTGGACCGTTCGTTATAAGGTCGCAGATCTAACGGTAGAGATTATGTTAGGGTTCTTTTCCCTAGAAGGAAACCCTTTTTTATGAGGGAAATGTATCGCGGCTATGATTGAGGGTGAATATTGTATTCTGAGAGAGGATACTGTGAGAGAAAGAAGCGAAAGTTACAACGGGTTTTGCTGTAGGTTGTATCCCTTCATTTGCTGGATAATAATAAAGGAAGGACTTGGAAATTTCTCTGGTGGATGTAGCCCACACTGGGTGAACCACGTAAATCTGTGTCTCTCTTGTATTGTGTGTCTTCTGTGTTTTTTTTCTTCATTTGTTTTATTTTATTGCTTCGCGATCCTATTTTTCTAACAAGAACCTTAATGCCACTTGGTGCCCATGCATAAGTTATTCCATAGGACCGAAATTTCCTTATAGTTCCGATATGATTTTGTGTTCGAACCCCTTATTCTTACTCACAAGCATTTTGACCACTACCTATGGGACTGCCCCCGAGTCTTGGTTAATCTCTTTTCCAACTCTCTAAAATACCAAAAGATTGTCGAGTGAACTTGTCTCTTTCACACTCGTTAAATGGATTTGAAATGACGTCTTTTTGGTGTAAGTTTAACCCTTTTTCAGACCAAGTAGACTACTTACAAAAAAGGAATACTCTAGTCGCCATTGGTTAGAAGAATTCTCTTGGGTATTATTTTATACTTTTTCGGGCCTAGGGGACTAAATCTATGAAAAAGGACATTCTTTGGAGTAAAGATGTAATCACATTCCATCATCCTTCTTGTAGTATTGAGCCTATTTCTGGTTCATTCTTTCTCGTTATAAGCCTCTTACCTCAGTAATTTGCATCACTAGCCAATCCGAGCCTTTTTTATATCCTTTTCAACTCAACACCCTATACCCTAAGAGGAAACACCCCCCCGAGTGTCAATGCCCCATATTCACTTCCTTGCATTGATCATAGGTATGTTCCACTGTTTGGAGCTAGTCACTTACTCATGACACTTGTTTCCTCTCTTGTATCATAACACTTCTTTGCTTATGAAAAAGAAAAAAAAGACGAGCAGGAAAATAATAGTATCTCATATCAGCAGTAGTCATGTCGCCCTTGAACAAAGAAAAAAATTTTGATTCCACTTTCATTCAAAGTTTGGGTTTAACCTAACCTTAGGAATCTGAGCTCGTTACTTAGATTTTACTCCTCTGACTGGTTATTCTTCTAGTCCCTATGGAGAGTTTGTTGATTCCTCCTACATCACGAAGTTTTATCATCAAGTCTATGGTTCCTGAGTTATCCATATGTCTCATGCTCTTGTTCAAAAGAAGTCTATAAGACTGTGTCAGCTATTTCTCAAAACTCTTGACTTTGCATGTCATCCATACCCTCAGTGTGTCTTAGAGTCACATGAAGCTATAGTCCTATCATGCACCCTGGTCCTACTTTCATTATGGGTAGGTAACCTTGAACCCAATAGTTGACATCTCCTCATTGGTCACTGACTGGGGGTTTTCCCTTGTGTTTGATGACAAGAAATATATTCACACATTGGGATTCATGTAGTGTCTTGGATGCCATTAGCCTTATTGGCAGTTTCCTCACCTTTTTTCAGAAATATTTCTTATTGGCTTCTATTCAGAGGGTCTCTTTCATGCACTACTTGCATTTGGTGCATACAAGAGACACACAAGGTCAATGGTTTCTGAGAATCCTATTCATCTGAACTCCTCCTAATCATCCAGTTATTGATTTGTACCTCATGCTGACTGATGAGAGATGCCCTAATGATCTCCTTTCAGGGGGTCTCTTTCCATCAACTTCATCTCATCTATTTTGGAAATGATACCTAGAGTCCTAGGAGTACCTAGAGGCTTGCAGTCATTAGTGGTAGTTTCTCCCACCATCGACAGTTGGGAATACATCAATGTCTCTTGATCGATGGATTCTTAAAGTGTTCGACCTCAACACCCTTATTCACAGTTGTAGAATGTACTCAGTGCCTTGATACCTACTTTTATTATCAATAGGTTGTCTCGCGTTCGTTAATGATATACCTTAATGACTGGTAATCAAATGAAGTCTCATTGTGTTCGACCTCAACTCCTCTACTCACATGATGTAGAATTGTACCTTCGAAGGATAGTGTAGAATACCTCCATCTTACAATAGCAACATTACTAATTTGTTGTTGTCTTTCATTGGACCAGTACCTATATGAATTCAGTGATCATGGGAGATCAGATTGTACTCCATTGTATACAAATATCTTTAGATTGATTTTGAGACTGGATTCCATTGTGCCTTGTTCATGACTATGATAGCCTATGTCCCTTTGTATTGCCTATTCATGGCCATGATAAACTGTTTGATATATGTCCATATGGATCTACAGTGTAATTCAGATTGGCATCCATTTGTACAAAGTCATTATGGATTGTAATATTCTCATGAGTAACTAGCACTTCCAGATGAGTCTCCATTACTCCACTTCTGGGAATTATAATGTATTTCGGCCATCACAGATACTCCTATTACCTCACACATTAGGGGGCATCTGTTACAACAAATTTTTCCTCACCCCATGAAACTTTCTTAGATGGCCTTTCCATTTCCCTATGTATACTTGAAGTCCCCTTTTGTACCTTCTAGATCCAAAATGCACATTTTCCACATATACGTGCCCTAGTAGTTAGACAACAAGCGTATATGCAGGTTTCTCCACTATAGCCCATGTACATCGGGTTTGGTTATCAAAATTAAAAATTATGTCGAATTTCCATGCCACGTCACGAGATCCATGATCCTTGACCTTCCATATACTGGAAACGCTCTGACTCAGCCCTTCAGTTCCATTTGAAGGTTATAAACTGAGCCATATCCAAGCCTTGAGGATATTGAACAATTCAACTTTGAGAGAAAAGACACTTTGGAGAAATTTCACTTCATATTGAGTCTACATCCCTTTCTCCTTGAAAGTTTGAACTCCTTGTTCAGCCCCCAAGATCTTCCTTCTTTGTGATGGAGAACCTCACTGTCTCCTTTATATGAGCTTTCCTTTGGTGTAGGATTGAAGTGGTGGAGGCCCAGATGGAGGGACTTAGTTTCTCGGTTGTTCTGATATGTGACGTTACAAAAGTTTGTTACCTATATACTTCTACTAATTATTTTTAATAGAAATACTATTTTCTCGTCCAACTGATATCTTGCAAATATTTGAATTATTATTCCATGGGCATATTTGTCATGTATGTTAATGGATTATGATAATCTATATGCTAACATTATATATTTTCACCATATGCTTGCGTATCTTGGTTGTTGAGGACAATTTGTAGGTATAAATCTTTGAGTTGTGTGCTCAATGGTGGTCTTCATCAAACGTCTAGACAAGGTAGGCTCTTCGCCTTGTCTTGTTATCATTTCATTTATATATCATATTTGGGATTAGAATTGATATATCCTTCTATCTCAAGGATTTGTGGAGTACTTATGTTGGAATATTCACCAATATTGAGAGGGGGGGTGAATCGGTATTGAGCACTTTTAACCATTTCCAATCACAACATTAACTTATCAATGATCCAATTCACTTATGATTGAATTTAACATATCATAAACTTTAAATCATAAAAAATGCATGACATCATATACATATACAAAATACACCAATATTTTACGTGGAAACCCAAATGGGAGAAAACCAAATAATGCTTTGTTCTATATCAAAGATTACATTCATAGGAAGCACCAAATTTCAAATTCTCCAGCACCAACTGGAAGGAGGATCCAACCCCCTATTTACAGGCTCCAACATGAAGGAAGCTACAAATTCCTAAATTATCCATCTCCAACCAGAAGGAGGCTACAACCCCCTAGTTTACAAGCTCCAATCTGAAGGAAGCTCCAACTCCCTGTATTCTCCATCTCCAATTGGAAGGAGGATACAACCCCCTTTCCTTGCCCCTTCCTTCTGCCCTGAAATATAAGTGTAGAATGAACCTGTCACTACCACTGATATTGATAATCAACCCGCCACTGATAATTAACTTGTCCACTGATAATAAACCTGCTAACCTATCACTGATAATCATCCTATCACTATCATCATCATCCAACTTGTCACTATCTCTGTCATTGTATCTTTCACTATCATTGTCTCTGTCGCTATCATTGTCTCTGTCACTGATACAGATATCTCATCATCAATACTTGTCACTGCTACTTCCATTGGTTGATACCTCATCATCATCATCAACAAGACCAAGTCCATTTATGTAAATCACATGCTAAGATCATCAAGAACATCTCTCAATCATACACCCAACACCACCAAGATGTGCATCAAACCATGTGCGAAGATATATGTGCCATATAATCCATAAGCCATGTACCAAATATGAACCTAAAACATATGTGATATGATTTAACCATGTACCATACACAATATAATCCATGAACCATGTACCAAATATATGCCTCAAGCATGTACCAAAACATCCAAGATATGCATCCAACCATATACCTCAAACATGTGCCATAACATCCATCAATAATGTACTAAAGAATGTACCATAACATCCATCAACCAAGATATGTCTCAAACATGTAAACATATACCAAATTACATCTCAAACCATGTGCCCAATATCTAAGATGCTCCTCAAACCATATGCCAAAAGCATGCCTTAAGCATGTGCCAACATCACCATGACATATACCAAACCAAATACCAAGATAACCAAGATACACCTCTAAAAATGTACCATAACATCACCAAGATGTACCTTATCATATACCATCATCATTAATACATGCCATATGCATGTGTCAAGTCACAAAGATACAAACCACAAGAACACATAGAGAACCATACCTTTGATTCTATAACAGACCTAGTGCATCAAATCACATACATTCATAACTTTATCAACTTTAGCATCCAGGGATGAACATCTCTCTCAAATCTTCCTCAGTATTGTGGGACTAACCCATGCAACCAGCAATGCCTCACTTGATGAGCACCAGTCAACCCATGGGGGTGTCTTTCGGGACACCCTAAGATTGACCTGTGGGGATTAGCTAAATTAGGGTTTCTCGGAAACCCTTCGCTCTCCTATGTGGCTCTGAGACTTCACCTTCACTCTCCTTTGGTGCCTCAAACTCGCTACCTCATATTTTCCAATAGATCACTTGCTCACTTGATAGATATTCAATGAACTTGCTTGTATTCAAATGAGAGGCTCCTTGATGTAGATATATACTTTTCTAAGTAACACCTTTACTTGCTTTAGGGTCGACCTGTAATATCTTGTTATAACCTCTTTTCTTATTTTCCTTAATTTGGGGGTCAACTTGTCACTTCTTGTTGCAATTGTTTAGGGCTTCTTAACCATACTTCAGGGCTTCCAAATTCAATAGGGAATATCTCCTTAACTGTGAGGAGCCACGTGACATACCACCTACCGTTGGAAATGACATGATGAGGACTATCCATCTAAGAGGGTTTTGCATGCATGGTCCACGCCCTTCATCCTATTTTTCTTCAAATAACTTCAGGCTTCATGATCGCACCTCTAGGGCTTATCAACCACTTAACCACTTAGTCATATTTCCAGGGATTCTTGTATAATTCTTCAAATAATATTCCCATGAGGGAAATGATTAAAGCTACGCCATAAGGGGACCACTTTAGAGACTTCTCAAAATACACCCATCACTTATAAATGCTTCCAACCTTGCTTTGAGGCTTCTAATAGGATTGAACAGGTTGAAATCAATGAAAACCAACTATTCAACAATCTCCCCCTTTGGCATTGATGGCAACACTCATACTCTACCTGTGACCAATGCTCCCGATCTTTATTTCCTCATTTTTCTCTGCCCATTTTGCATCAATGGAAAAGGATAGCTCTCTTTGCGACTGATTCCCCTGTCTTCATGCTTCTGATATTTCTCTCATGATCTTTCTCTTCCATGTTGATATCAATAGCAAAGAGTGACTCCCCCTAACACTATACCTTCTTTGAACAATCTCTCTATGTGTCTTCATGCACTCCCCTATCTTCATGCTTTTGATCTTTCTCTTTTGCTTTTTTTCTTTCTCTTCCCCTTTGAAATTAAGGGTAACTCCCTCTGATGGTTTCTCTCCCCCTGTCTTCTTTTGCAAGATGCCATATGGATCAATGTTGGGCTTCCTTTATATGCTTTCTTTCCTCACTTAGGTGCTTTTTGTCCATTAGTGCTTCCTATTACTGTAATCTAGTGATGTATATGAAAAGCGTTCATGTTAATATTCCTTCATTACTTAACTTCAAGTCTTCAAGGCTTGTCATATTCACTGAAATGACATCAATGACATAATCAACCAACAATCTTCTCTTGACAATATAACTCTTCCTGATGGTTTCTCTCTGTCTTTCCATGCCTTTCAATGCTTTCCTTCTTGTGACTAGCTGGTTCAACCTGTCAATATGATTATTTCATGAGTCATATGATTTCATCCACAGTGATGTATTTTCTCTAGTTCATGTCAAGTACTTTCTACTAGACCTACCAAATATTTCACGAAATCATGTTTTTCCATATGTCATAACAACTATCCATTAATATGTTACACAACTACACACACTGCTAACTAATCTACCACTTCATTGTTTTGAGAGATTCTTCGAATTTTTTACAACTAATCACTGCATATTCCTAATTTTAAATATGTCTACTTGTATGCTCTGTCTTCAAATCAAACTCTACAAGTCTACATGGGGATGAAAACCGCTTCTTAATAAACCAATCTGTCACGAGAGAAACTGCACCTCTGTCATCAAACCATTATGAATCTACCTTCCCAAAACACTTCAGAGTGCTCGAAAAATAATTCTCTAATCTGTAATAGATGTTGTTGCTTAGACTGCCCCTCTTCATCATTCACATTATTGGGAGTCTCCAAGCGAGATGGATTAGAAGAATATTTCAAGCTTCTCTACAGTAGGATCATTCTAAATTTCAATATCTTCCTTTTTTCCTGTAGATTTGTCATGATATCAAACTACTACAAATATTGAGAGTATGATTTCTGGGAGTTCTTCATTCACCTGTTCTTCATTCACCTGGTCTTCATTCACCTGTTCTTCATTTACCTACTCTTTGTGTTCTTTCTTTATTTTCCAAACCTTCTTGTATCTGATATCAGTGTTTTCTTTCATGGAAGCATCCATCATGTTTCTACAATCACATGCTATGTGTCCATAGTTGTGGCATTTGTGACATTCAATATTGTATGGAGTCACATAAACATTTATTTCTTGAACATTTCTTCCATAGTCTCTCCAATCTACAACTTTATGTCCAAAGTTATTACAAGTAAAACAATAAACAAAAAATAAACTTTGATACCTACAAGTAAATGATCTTCTCTGTGATGTAGTCCTTCTGAATTCATTCCTTGGATGATCATGATCTTCTCTTTTTTTTTTCCTCCACAATGATTGAAGCTTCTTTGAAACATGGGGATAAAAGGTCTTCCTTGAGATACGTCTCTTCTGCATTCATTCCTCTTTGACTCTTTTTGTCCATGGTTACTTCCTTTGAGAATGTCTGCATGGACCTTAACCTTCTCCTCATTCTTCCTTTCTGGCAACTTGGAACTCTTCTCTTCAACTTTCATTACTGGTTGTGTGCAGCTTCCTCTCTCTTTGACATTCTTATTGGGATTGGTATTTGTATCTTCTTTTCATGAGGTCTCACTAGTGTATCCAATACATGTTTTATTCAATGGTGACCTTTGATAGCTGATAATACCTTCTAGTGCTTGAGAGATCTTCAAGTTCTTATTGATCTGTCAACTTCAACCCTTAATGTAACAAATTCTTCTTCAAGCTTATCACAATCTTCTTATTTCTTCATTATCTCAGTCTTCATTACTTCATCTATTCTCTTTGCTTCTTCAAGCCAAGTTTTCAGGGACATGATTTCTTCTTCGAATCTTATTTCTAGTTGACTCAATTCTGCTTTAAGCTTGTTTGAATTCTCAAATATTTCCTTACGATGAATTTTCAAAGTCTCTTCTCTCTTCTCTACTTACTTTCTTTGTGATACTATTTTGGCTTCCAAACACTATTTATCTTTCAACTAATCCTTGAGAGTTTCTTCAATCACTTTGTCTTTGTCCAGCTGATTTTTTAGATTTATGATAACTTTCTTGGCTTCTCCAGAACCTTCCTTTAGCCTGATCAATTCTTCCTTGAGGGAATTTTTTTCCCTTCTTTCTCTATTTAGCTCACTTAAATCAATGATTAGTTTAGCCTAAAGATCCACTATGCCTACTTCACAATATTCTTATTTTAAATATGTCTAGCATGATGACCATCTTTCTTCTCATTCGATTTCAACATCTTATTTATTTTGATTAACATGTTCTAGTTCTACAATAATATGAGATGCCTTAAAATAGAGATTATGTAGCTTATCCCAAATTTCTTTTGTTGATGAAAATTTTCCCACTTTGGCTTTTACCAGATCAAATAATCCTTCCTAGATGTAATCCATTACTATTTTGTTGTTTCTTCTTAATTCCTTCTTGGCTGTAATCTTCGGTTTCTTTGAAGTGGTGTATACTGTAATGACTGAGTGCCAAACATCATACCCCTGTGCTCGTAAANCTTTGTCCAGCTGATTTTTTAGATTTATGATAACTTTCTTGGCTTCTCCAGAACCTTCCTTTAGCCTGATCAATTCTTCCTTGAGGGAATTTTTTTCCCTTCTTTCTCTATTTAGCTCACTTAAATCAATGATTAGTTTAGCCTAAAGATCCACTATGCCTACTTCACAATATTCTTATTTTAAATATGTCTAGCATGATGACCATCTTTCTTCTCATTCGATTTCAACATCTTATTTATTTTGATTAACATGTTCTAGTTCTACAATAATATGAGATGCCTTAAAATAGAGATTATGTAGCTTATCCCAAATTTCTTTTGTTGATGAAAATTTTCCCACTTTGGCTTTTACCAGATCAAATAATCCTTCCTAGATGTAATCCATTACTATTTTGTTGTTTCTTCTTAATTCCTTCTTGGCTGTAATCTTCGGTTTCTTTGAAGTGGTGTATACTGTAATGACTGAGTGCCAAACATCATACCCCTGTGCTCGTAAAAATGTTTTCATTCTTGTGCTCCATATCTCATATTTTTTACCATCCCGTGCATCAAGTATTGGTGTTCTATTATCCATGATCTACCTTCCAGCGTGTTAGTACAACAATTTGCACTAGAAAAAATTGTTTTTTTTAACGATATATTTTGAAGCACTGGTGAATTAAGAGATTCCACAGCACCAGCTTCCTCAAGCACCAAGACCAAGAGACAAGCACACATGTCATCAACACAAGACATAGGTTAGAAACTCCATGTACACATTAAAGAGCAAGCTTATGCAAATGGAGACTTTCCTAAAACAAAGAAGGCCTGTGTCACAATGGCGCTACCAAATACACATAGTTGTTTTGATGATGGGTGCTACCAATTCCACAAAGGCTATTTGAGGTGTGGCGCTACCAAATTTACACAGGATCGGTGCTACGAAAACTGCAATCTTGTTTTGGATCGGCGCTATGAAATGTGCAGAGTTATTTTGCAAGAACGCTTCTGCAAGTTTTGAGTGACTAACTTAAGACATGTATTATGAACAAATGGGAATTTATTTTTGACAACTGGATGAGGTTTTTGTTCATAACATACCAAATAAAAAAAACCTCTCTTAGTTTTGAAAAATTTGTTATGGTAAGAGAGATATTAGACATAGAAGTGGCGCTACGAAATGTGTAGAACTGTTTTACAACGGCGCTACAGAATTTCCTATAGTGGTTACTGTTTGGATATTCTCCTTGTTGGGAGGTTGCCACCTGTCAAGGAGGATTCAAATGGATTATAAAGGATAATTTAGATGTCAAGGGACACCTGCACCTAATTTTTATCTCCATCATAGACCTCATGCAGTGAGGTGGAAACAATTTATTAATGACTTCCAACAATTTCTTGAAAATTAGCAGTTTGTTGAATTTTTGTCTCTTTGATTGTTTCCACCTATCTCTAAGGCTTGGAATCCAATGGAGGAGATGGGATTCGACCTCCTAAGGATTTTTGTATGCTATTTTCTATTTAAGGGAGGAGAGAGCTCTTGGAGAGAGGTTGGAGTGGTTGAGCTGAGGCTCCATTATTGTAATATTTTTGACTAAGACTGGTTCTCTGGTTATGTACTGGACTTGAGAATTTTTTATTAATAGAAGTTAGTTTCTCTTATATCATCATGTTGCCTCTTATGCTGAATTTTTCATGATTGGAAGATCCACATGATATTTTTATAGTTGTGTTATGATGAATGTTAGATTATAATACTGCTATGATGTTCTTCAGTGTTTTTTAAACTTGAATTCAGGAAGATCTTGTGTTTTGAGTTTTTCCTCCTTAGTCTGCTTGAAGACCTGATGTCAATTACAGATGTTTACATCTCCCTCACTAAGTCTTCCTCCTATTCACTTTTACTCTCATTCACTGACTGAATTTTATCAAGACCCAAATTGCTTGTGCATGCTAGCCCATATTTCTGAGTTTAAAACATTATTATTTTGAGTCTTGTCCATTTGACCTTTTAAACACTCATTCACATTTACATATACTTTGGTGGGTAATGGGATTATCCTCATTGCATTCTGAGGCTGATTCTGAGTGCTAACTTAAATGGCGTCGTTGTTGGGGAGGATATTTGAGGATGTTGAATATCTCCCTGGGTAGAACGACAAGTATAGTTCCATATTTAGATGGTAGACTGAAATTGGTCACCTAGAGGACTGCATATTTTCTACTTGGCTACTCCATGAAGATGAACCTGTTGGAAGACTCCACTGTGGGAACAAGCTTGGATAGAAATGGAAGGTAGAGGAAAGTTCTGGTATCAAGTTTTGAATTTCTTTCTGGAACTTGTGCTCTTTGTTCTTCATTCTTTCTTGAATTTCCCTACACACATTAGGAGAATCATAATCTGCTTCATATACTCTAAATACCACCATATTGATCTTGAATATTCCTTTTTCAAACAAGTATATTTACCCCCTTCCCATTTCATTGATGCTAAGGATATCCATTCACTTCGAACACTTGAAGAAGATGAGGTTCATATACACTTTTTAAATCAGTCTGAACCCTATGATTCTCTCCCTTATGCAGATTTCAAAGTTGATTTATTACATACTACCATTCCCTCTGTTGTTAATAACTAGCCTATTGAAACTCAACATGCACCAAATGATTATTGTCCTTTTGCAGATAATAAAACTGATTCAGTTCAGGCTGCCAGCTCCTTTGAACTTTACCAACAACCTTCTAGTGTTCAACAACCCACTGACTTCTAGTTTAAGATTAGGTAAAAGATGTTTGGACCTCTAAAGCTACCATCCTTTCTTCATCCTTAACCTCCTGGATTTGTAGACTAACTACCAACTTTTGCTGGAAAAGATAACACTGCAGGAGAAGAGCATCTGTCAGCCTTTCAAGACTTCATCAACAATCTAGAAATATTGCATGAAGATATTTTCATGAGGATTTTCTCTAAATATTTGATTGGAGATGTTGCCTTGTGGTTCAAGAATATTGAAGCTGCTTACATTAGTTCATGGGATGAACTATATGACACCTTTTTAAAATACCGAGGAGAGAGAAAATCATTTGATCAGTACTTGCATGAGTTCACTACTATGAGAAGAGAGGATAATGAAGTTTGTCTGCTTTTAATCGAAGGTTATACAATATATATTGTAGCTTACCCTTGGAAATTAAACCTTCTGAAACTGCTGCCATGGTTTATTGCATCATGTCTCATCACTCCAACATTGTCTTATTTCTTAGATAAAGAGAGTCTACATCTTTACTATAGTTATTTAGAGATGATGAAGAAGTGGGGGAGAATATTCGAGCTTGTGGCAGGATTCAAAGACAATATAATTTCGAATCTGCACATGAGCCCATAATTGATGGAGAATACATATACAAACAACAAGTTGTTATTGGCATGTGTGCATAGTCAGAAACATTTCATTGACAAACCTTTTTTTATGAGTACCCCAGTTAAGTTGATGAGAAGCATGTTGATGAGCATCCTATTGATAAAGAGAATCCTCTCATTGATACATGTGTATTGATCATTTGCATTCAACCAGAAGAACTAAGCCAACAACTATCAACGGACCAACAACCACCTACATCAGTCATCCATTTACTAGAACTTGCACAAAAATAGAAGGAAGAATATGCACATGAGGTGATTGATAAACAACCCTTGCTCGGTTATGATGAAATCCAAGGTTAGAGGTTCTTGAGTTTAGATAAGAAATGTTTACTTATTAATCAAAGAAATTTTATTAAGCCTGGATATCATGCATTGAATTATATTCAAGAGTTGTTAATTGAAGAACAAACAGGTCATACCTTTCTCAGCAAGAAGCATTTCATGCAGTGGCAGTCATTTTGTTTAAATCCAATGGTTTTGAATAATAGTTTTGAGGACCTAGTAGCACTTGTGCTAGAGTCATATTTCTTCGATTCTCTTAAGTTTTCATATTTCTTCATGACACTCACTCATTCATATGACCAACGTTTTATGAAGACCACTTTATGGATGCTTCCATGCTTTTCTTGCTTTTTGTTTTCCATTTGAAAATATGAGGAGAATTCAATGAGGAAGTTGTTTGAGTGGCTATGGTGGAAGTTTCCTTTTACATGAGTGCATTGTAAAATCAGTTAGTGTAGGCATGTACATAAATAAGCTTTTTTGAGCAGGTGTGTTTTCTTTCATCTTGTAAGTAGTGTAAGTTTTTATAGCATGATGTCTTCGGTAGGATTATTGGCAGTTATAACCAAGATTGACTCCATAAACCAATAGTCAAGGCACTGAAACTACAAGAGTTCTTAGAGCCTCACAGGGAGGTCTCTATCCCCCATGGAGCCTATGTTAGCACAAGAATTTGCACTATAAAATTTTGGTTATTTTTACGATCTATTTTGCAGCACTGGTGAATTAAGAGATTTCGCAGTGCCAACTTCCTCAAGCACTGAGACCGAGAGCCAAGAACACCTGTCATCAACACAAGACACGGGTTAGAAACTCCATGCACACATTAAAGAGAAATCTTATGCGAATGGAGACTTTCCTAAAATAGAGGAGGATTGTGTCACAATGGCGCTACCAAATCCACATAGTTGTTTTGATGATGGGCGCTAGCAATTCCACAGAGGCTATTTGAGGTGTGGCGCTACCAAATTCACACAGGATTGGTGCTACGGAAAATGCAAGCCTTTTTTGGATCCGCGCTATGAAATGTGCAGAGTTATTTTGCAAGGACGCTTCTGCAAGTTTTGAGTGACTAACTAAAAACTTGGATTATGAACAAATGGGAAGGTATTTTTGAAAAATGGAGGAGGTTTTTATTCATCACATACCAAATAAAAAAACCTCTCTCAGTTTTTCAAAATTTGTTATGGTTAGAGAGATATTAGACATAGAATTGGCTCTGCGAAATGTGCAGAACTGTTTTACAGCGGTGCTACGGAATTTCATGTAGCGGATACTGTTTGGATATTCGCCTTGTTGGGAGGTTGCCACCTGTCAAGGATGATTCAAATGGATTCTCAAGTAGTAGTTAGATGTCAAGGGACACCTACACCTAAATTTTATCTCCAACAAAGACCTCATGCAATGAGGAGGAAACAATTTATTAATGACTTCCAACAATTTCCTGAAAATTAGCAGTTTGTTGGATTTTTGTCTCTTTGATTGTTGCCACCTATATCCAAGGCTTAGAATCTAATGGAGGAGATGGGATTCGACCTCCTAAGGATTTTGGGATGCTATTTTCTATTTAAGGGAGGAGATATCTCTTGGAGAGAGGTTGGAATGGTTGAGCTAAGGCTCCATTATTGTAATATTTTTTACTAAGACTGGTTCTCTAGTTATGTACCGGACTTGAGAATTTTTTATTAATAGAAGTCAGTTTCTCTTATATCATCATGTTGCCTCTTATTATGAAGTTTTCATGATTATAAGATCCACATGAGATTTTTATAGTTGTGTTATGATTAATTTTAGATTATAATACTGCTATGATGTTCTTCAGTGTTTTTTAAACTTTGAATTCAAGAAGACCTTGTGTTTTGAGTTTTTCATCCTTAGTCTTCTTGAAGACCTAATGTCAGTTGTAGACCTTTACATATCCCTCACTAAGTATTCATTCTATTCACTTTTATTCTCATTCACTGACTGAAGTTTATCAAGACCCCAATTTCTTGTGCGTGCTAGCCCATATTTTTGAGTTTAAAACATTATTATTCTGAGTCTTGTCCATTTGACCTTTTAAACACTCATTCACATTTGCATATACTTTGATGGGTATTGGGATTATCCTCATTGCAGTCTGAGGCTGATTCTCAGTGCTAACACAACGGTTAGACTGATTCTTGAAGGTCCTATTCTGATACCAATTGTTGGAATATTCACCAAGACTCATGGGGGGGTGAATAAGTATTGAGAACTTTTAACCATTTTCAATCACAACATTAACATATCAATGATTCCATTAAATTATGATTGCATTTAACATATCATAAACATATAATCATAAAAAATGCATCACATCATACACAAATACACAATACACCCGTATTTTACGTGGAAACCCAAATGGGAGAAAACCACATAATGATTTCTTATATATCAAATATTACGTTCATAGGAAGTACCAACTTCCAAATTCTCTAGCACCAATTGGAAGGAGGCTCCAAACCCCTTATTTAAAGGTTCCAACCTGAAGGAAGCTACAACTCCCTGAATTCTCTAGCTCCAACCGGAAGGAGGCTACAAACCCCTAGTTTACAAGCTCGAACATGAAAGAAGATCCAACTCCTTGTATTCTTCGGCTCCAACCAGAAGGAGGATACAACCCCCTTTCCTTGCCCCTTATTTCCACCCTAAAATATGTGTATAATCAGCCTATCACTTCCACTGATACTAATAGTCAAACCGTCACTGACAGTCAACGTGTCATTGATAATCCAACTGTCAACCTATCATTGATCATCAACCTATCACTATCATCATCATCCAATCTGTCATTGTCTTTGTCATTGTCTCTGTCACTATCTATGTCACTGTCTCTATCACTGTCACTACCACTGTCACTGTCATTGTCACTGTCTCTCTCACTGTCATTGTCTCGGTCACTAATACAGATACCTCATCATCAACATCATCATCAAGACCCGTCATAAGCATTGGAGCATCAATGTTGTCATCAATGTCAAAGGGGGAGATTGTTGGATAGTTGGTTGTCATTGATGTCAACCCTTAATTAAAGATTGATTTCAACCCTTGGAGAGGTCCATAGATGTTGGATAGTTTATTGAAATCTGTATGATCGATATTGATGGTGAGTTAGTTGGGTAGTAACATTTGATGTAGTCTACATGTAGCCACAGAGGTGTGGTTATGGAACCTAAAGTTGATTGAGGAATAACGAAATTAAGGATAGTGTAATTGTAGGTAACACTATCATATATGGATAGTACATGTCGTGTCATTTTCGGTGATATGTGGAACTTCATGTGGTTCCTCATGGTTAGGGAGATATGGTCTTATGAAGTTGGAAGCCCCAAAGAATGGTCAAGAAGCCCTAGTTGGTTACAAGTAAATGAATGAAAGGGTAAAGTGGTTGCAACAAGAAATCTATAGAATCCCTAAGTTTAAGGGAATAGGTTACCTAGAAAAAGTATAAATACCCCACAAGGATTCATTCACAAGTATACTCACAGACTTACATTGAATATCTATCTTGTGAATGTTATGGTCTAGTATTGTGATCTTTTGGTTAATTTGCGATGGAGAATTATGAGGTAGCAAAGCGGGAAAAGTGTGATATTTTTGGGATTGTAGAGGAGCATGATAAAATTTGAGGAAACCCTAATTAGGGTCATCCCTATTAGAAAAATAGGATCACGAAGCAATAAAATAAGACAAATGCGAAAATAAAAAACAAGAAGATACATAATACAATAGAGACACAAATATACGTGGTTCACCCAGTGTGGGATACGTCCACCAGAGAAATTCCCAGTTCCTTCCTTTATTATTATCCAACAAGTGAAGGGATACAACCTACAACAAACCCATTGTAACTTCCTCTTCCTTCTCTCACAATATCCTCTCTCATAATACAATATTCGCAATGATACATAGTCGCAATACAATTCCCTCATAAAATAAGGTTTCCTTCTAGGGAAAAAAACCCTAACATAACTTATACCGTCATATTTGTGACCTTATAATGAATGGTCTAGATTTACTATGAAATTACAATATACATTTACAAGGCAATTTTTCCTTCAGGGACCGCTTGCCCCTAGTCGGGGGGATGAGCCCCTTGGACCCCACAGGGGGGGAAAGCCCCCCTGCAACCCCCCATGTGTGGAGGGGTGTACAGTATTCCAGGGTGTATAGTCTTCATGTGATATAAACATGGCTGAAAACAAGGACCTATGAATCAGGAAGATAATCAGACTCCACAACCAATAATCCCCTCTAGTCAGACACTAAGTGTCCCACGAGGCATCCCCGCCGGTTCCCTAGAGTTCATCACATGAGTACCTGCATGACAGAAGGTCTTCGTCCCATGAGGAAAAGACATAAGTGAGGAGGATTTTGGTTCCAAGTTGTTGAGGATTGTGGAAGAAGTTACAGGTCAATGTTACAGAGTATCAGGTCAACTACGAGATCATAAGTAAGTATTAAGGGTTACATGCTTGGTTATGGTATGGTACATGTTGATGATATATGATGGTATGGTACCTCTTGGCGATGTTATGATACATTGATTAGACACATTATTGGCTATCTTGGTATCTGTTTTGGTTACATATTATGGTACATACTTGAGGCTTGGCATATTGTGTTATGAGGTTGTATCTTGGTAATATTGAGGAGCATGCTTGAGGCATGTGTTTGAGGGCCTTGTTATATGACTTGAGGCACATCGTTGGATGCATGGTGCATGTTGGTTGAGGTCTACTTGTTGAGATACATTGTTGGTACATTTCTTGGTTTGTTGACTTGGAACATGGTTGGTACATGGTATGGTGTTGATTGTTGATGTACATGTTTGAGACATATGTTTGGAACATACTTGAGGCACATGGTTTGAGAAATAACTTGGTTCTTGTTTTGGCACATGATTGAGGGGTATTTTGGACACTTGATGTTGGCATAATGCTTGAGGCACATATTGGTGATATTGGCATGGTTGATGTGCATGGTTGGCACTTGGTATGGTACAGGTGTTGGTGATACATGCTTGGTGCATGGTTGATGCACTTGCTATGGTAAATGGTTGATGGTACATGTTGAGGTACATGTTGGTACTTGGTTGAGACACATATCATATGATGTCATGTGGTGATCTTGGTGCATGTGTTGGTGATGTTGAGCATATGGTTTGAGATATGTTATTGGTGATATTTGCATGAGTTGCACCTAGATGAGAGTGGATCTAGTTTCATGGATGAGATAATGATTGGTTGGACATGTTTATGTGACAGTGATTGGTTGGATAGGTTTATGTGATAGTGATTGGTTGGATAGGTTGATGTAACAATGACAGTGACAGTGACAGTGACAGTGATTGTGGTAGCGACAATTGGTCTACACTTATATTTCAGGGGCAAGGAAAGGGGGTTGTAGGCTCCTTTCGATTGGAACCGGAGAATCAAGGAGATGGAGCTTCCTTCATGTTGGAGCTTGAGAACTAGGTGGTTGTAGACACCTTCTGGTTGGAGCTAGAGAACCCAAGGAGTTGTAGCTTCCTTCTAGTTGGAGCCAAAGAATTCAGGGAGTTGTGGCTTCCTTCAGGTTGCAACCTATAAATAGGGGGTTTTAGCCTCCTTCTAGTTGTAGCTAGAGAATTGGGAAGTTGGTGATTCCTATGAATTAATTCTTGATATATATAAGAAATCATTTTGTGGTTTTCTCCCATTTGGGTTTCCATGTAAATGCTGGTGTATTGTGTTCTTTATGTGATGTTGATGTGATGTTTCTTATGAGTACATGCTTATGATATATCTATTGAATGCAATCATAGATGATACATTGATGATAAAATGTTGAACACTGTTGATAAAGTTAAAGAATTTATATTGTGGTTAAAAGTGGTATAAAGTGATCATATTGATTCACCCCTCCCTTAGTATTACAACAAATTTGGGGGTCGACTTGTCACTTCGTCTTGCAACTATTTAGGGCTTCTTAACCATACTTCGGGGCTTCCAAATTCAAGAGGGAATATCTCCTTAACCATGAGGAACCATGTGACGTAACACCTACCATTGGAAATGACATGACAAGGACTATCCATCGATGAGGGTTTTGCATGCATGGGCCATGTCCTTCATCCTATTTTTCTTCAAATATATTTTGGCTTCATGACCACACCTCCAAGGCTTCTTAACCACTTAACCACTTAGAAATATTTCTAGGGATTCTTTTAGACTTATTCAAATCATCTTCCCATGAGGGCCATGCTTAGATCTACACTATAAGGGTACCACTTTAGAGACTTCTCCAAATACACCCATCACTTCTAAATGCTTCCAAAATTTCTTTAGGTCTTCTTCTAGGATTGAACAAGGTTAACATCAATGAAAACCAACTATCCAACAATTGATGACAACCAATTCATGACAATATATCATTGGATTAGTCATTTCTAGCTCTAGATCTTGAGATGGTTCTAATTCTTGATCTTCTTCCTTTTCATTATCTATGTAGAATACTTTCTTCTCACTACATGTATGCACCTTATTGTACTTGTTTTCACAATTGAAACATAGTTTGTTTTCTCTTCTTTCATCCATTTTCTGAGGTGTCAACCTTGTCAATTGAGGTATGCTTGTCTTATGAACCCCACAACGATCTCTTCTTCTTGTGTGTGCTCCAATGGTAGACTTGTGCATAGCCTTATTCTTGGTTTGAATATGACAAGCATATTACACAAAGTCCACAATATTTTCAAGACATCTTAAGAAATTATCATGTTTAATGTATTCTTTTAATCCACCCATGTAATCTTCCAACAACTGATTATTACTTATGTTATCCACCCTTGTGGTCAATACCTGAAATTCTGAATTGTAATATTCAATGTCACCTAAGTGCTCGATTCTTGTCAACTGACTGGAATATTCATGTTCCCAAACTTTCTCATATTGTGCTTCTAAGTCTCTTGCAAATAGACCCTAAGTATAATGATAAAAAGGGGGTTTCATTTTAACTACCCATTGATACCATTGATATGGTTTTATCTCAAAGTTCAAAGTTGTTATCTGAATCCTTTTCTTATCATACATAATATTATGCAGTTAAAAATATTGCCCTATTTGGTTCACCCAGGTAAAGACCTTTGTACCATCAAAATTCTTTAATTCAATCTTGGAAAAGTTGAATTTAGGACCCCCATTGTAATTAATTTCACTATTAGAGTTAAATCCACTAGAAAATTTGCTTATTATTGACAGTTTGTTCAATCAAAATACTACCTTTATTTCCCCGAGTTCCTTTCATTTTGATATCTCCTTTAGAGAGTTTATCATCTAGAGCATGAAAAATCATGGAAGAAAATAAAATTTTCAGTTCCTTCTTGGATTTTTGTATATTTTTCATCCATATTATTTATCATGTTATCCATCTTATCATCCATCATATTTTTTATGTCATCCATATTCTTATCTATCTTATTTTCCATTTTGTCCATATTTTTTTCTTCTCATTCTTATTCTCATTCATCTTCTTATCCATCTTGTATTCCATTTCATCCATATTTATTTTCATAGTTTCATCCATTTTTTGTTCCATTTGTTCCCTATTTTTGGTGATCCTCTTTTCCATCTGGCAACAAATCTTGTCRATTTCATCTTGAGTCATGGTTGAKCTTTATGGAGGTTTATCTGGTGAAGTAATCTTGGAGGATCCTTTGGAGACATGTTTTTTTTTTCCTAGCRGAATCAACAACTAGTCGAACACATACTCGCATGACAYGGGGTCATGTTATCCAACTGCTACCACTATAACCTYAGGGTGTTCCCACTAATCCCSATRMTCRACACACAAGGTAAACCGGGATTTAAAACTGGTGACTTCACATAATGGAKTKCCTTAACACTCCATCACCAACTWCCCTACACCTTGGGGACCCCTTTGGAGACATGTGAGAAATTATRATYCTCCTCTTTTTCCTATATATTACAAATTTTGAATCACCAAAAATATATCTTCCAATAAAAAGTTATGTCAATTSTAAGTTATGTACCTTTTAGTCCCTTAATTTGGAGTCTGTCCTCCTGACCGACCTTCCTTCTGATGTATTTTTGAAATTTTAGCCCTTTTGAGTCTAAAATTWAGGCRTATAGTACTCTGAACTATCTTCTCTACAATTTCATGGGTYTGACCAMAATTGGATGTGCCAAGTGAAAGATAGGGTAACTTTCCCAAACCTTGTTGATTTTTGGCCTTTTTGGGGGAGTGAACTTGTACAAAACTCCATGTGTCCAATATTTAATACATAATTCTAAAATTTCTACCATAAATACTATGGATTKTCCTCTTTCAAATGTAATAGTTCTCATGGAATTTGGATCCTCTCTAAAGAATGTATGATTGTTTTACTCAAAACACTTGTTTGAGACTAGTTATAGGACTAGTCACAAACCCTATCTTCCACAAGGTATATCTCTAAAAGTGTAATGACCCAGAAGCTGAAATTTTCACCAAATATACCTTCATATTTCATATAAATAAATGACAAGTATTTTATTCGGAGTCATCCCAGAAAAAAAATTATAGTGAAAATGTTAATATGACTTGCTTGGAGAAAAAAAACCATAGTATCAATGCTAAAAATTCATAGTATCATTCAATTCATAGTTAAAAATTCAATGTATCCAATTCAAAATACAGTATGAGATGATATAATATGATCGTAAGACTAATTATCCTTGTTATATATATGATATAATATGATCGTAAGACAAAGGGTACAATTATAATGAAAGGGTGCAATGAATGGTTCTAGCCGACATACAAATATAACACTAGAAATGTAATAATTCAATACCTAGGGTTTAAATAAGGGGTTTTATACATAACATGGGGCTTTTTCTAGGGCTTAACATGCCCCTCCCCTTCAAAAAAGTGTTTTCCCATGTTCTATGGTCAATGGTCAATGAACAAGTTCACCTGTAGTTAGGCATCATCTAGACCAATTTTTTAGGGGGAAATCTCTTCACCCCAAAATATTTAGAATTTATCACCTTCCTGAGGAGAACCATAGTAGGAAGGGATATTATGTAATGATTTATTTTGTCTCTAGGAAATCCAATTTTAATGGGAATAGGAAGAATGGGGAAGTTATAACCGAACAATAATGTAATTAGGAAATCCAACAATCCACCCTCAAGTATATAAGAAACATAATGTAACAAAAAAAAAAGAGGGGATTGGAAAGACAAAATTAGGTATTGTATAGTTCTTTATCGAAATCAAAGGCTGATAATAAAGCTATATATTTTTTGTTGTATTCATGAAAATGAATTATTTCTTCGAAGGATGATAATATCAAGCACTTTCATGATTTATTTATTCAATAGTGCATTGTTGTTGATTTCTTTTTGCAAATGTTTTAGTTTGTCATTCTTGTCAATTGTCATTTGTAGGAAATTATTATAAATGAATTTCATTTACAGGAGCATGCTTATGAACATCTATATGCTAAAAAATATGTAATATGATAAGATATTGTAAAATTGGACATAGTATTTTACACATTGAATTATAGACCTGTAATTGACCCTGCTACTATTAGATAGGATTGTATCTACTCTTAGAAATAGAATTTCACTTGCATATTAGAATAGACATGCATTTAGATTTTATCCTAGCTTTGATGGAAAGTCTCTACACACGGAGGAATTCATTTAGTTAGCGACAACCAAGCCCATATACTAGTGGAGGTTGTTATTCAAATGAGAGTGGGTCTAATTTGGGACCTTCCATCGGGAAATTCTCCCTCATGTCGACATAGGGGAACTTTCCCACATCAACATATAGGTCCTCCAATGTTTAATATTTCAGCTTGGTAACCTTCAATTTCCTTAGGCTTTCCTTTTGAAAGTTGCTTAACCCCAAACTTAATGTCTTCTATAGAAACAACTTCATCCTCTGTAGAATTTTTTGGAATGTTGTCCATGACATTAGGGGATTCGTAAAGATTTTTAATGTAGAAATTCCAATACTTCAAGTGAATCCTATTATTAGGATCTATCTTAAATAAGTGCAAAAGTTTATCTTTCTTTCTATTTATATACTTTTTTTTCCCTTTTAATTAAGGTTATGTATATATTTATTTTATCATATTTTAATGATGCATTGGAAGCATCCCTAATGTTTCTAACAATTTTACATTCATTATCGTATCAAGGGTAGTTGTATTGTTTTTCTTTTTA
>SNQJ01S0027239.1:3594-22477 GCA_010110895.2 Picea sitchensis | reverse complement strand
TAATAATTCAATACCTAGGGTTTAATTAAGGGGTTTTATACATAACATGGGGCTTTTTCTAAGGCTTAACATGCCCCTCCCCTTCAAAAAAGTGTTTTCCTCAACACTTGACAACTGCGGCTGTGTCTTCATGAAAAAATCATCTTCCCATGTTCTATGGTCAATGAACAAGTTCACCTATAGTTAGCCATCATCTAGACCAATTTTTTAGGGGTAAATCTCTTCACCCCAAAATATTTAGAATTTATCACCTTCCTGAGGAGAACCATAGTAGGAAGGGATATTATGTAATGATTTATTTTGTCTATAGGAAATCCAATTTTAATGGGAACAAGAAGAATGGGGAAGTTATAACCGAACAATAATGTAATTAGGAAATCCAATAATCCACCCTCAAGTATATAAGAAACATAATGTAACAAAAAAAGAAGAGGGGATTGGAAAGACAAAATTAGGTATTGTATAGTTCTTTATCAAAATCAAAGGTTGATAATAAAGCTATATATTTTTTGTTGTATTTATGAAAATGAATTATTTCTTCGAAGGATGATAATATCAAGCACTTTCATGATTCATTTATTCAATAGTGCACTGTTGTTGATTGTTTTTTGCAAATGTTTTAGTTTGTCATTCTTGTCAATTGTCATTTGTAGGAAATTATTATAAATGAATTATAAATTCATTTACAGGAGCATGCTTATGAACATCTATATGCTAAAAAGTATGTAATATGATTTGATTTTGTAAAATTGGAACTACTATTTTACACATTGAATTATAGACCTGTAATTGACCCTGCTACTATTAGATAGGATTGTATCTGGTCTTAGAAATAGAATTTCACTTGCATATTAGAATAGGCATGCATTTAGATTTTATCCTAGCTTTGATGGAAAGTCTCTCCACACAGAGCAATTCATTTAGTTAGCGACAACCAGGCCCATATACTAGTGGAGGTTGCTATTCAAATGAGAGTGGGTCTAATTTGGGACCTTC
Organism: Picea sitchensis; assembly: GCA_010110895.2. Taxonomy (NCBI): domain Eukaryota; kingdom Viridiplantae; phylum Streptophyta; class Pinopsida; order Pinales; family Pinaceae; genus Picea; species Picea sitchensis. Next base: position 21,481 of record SNQJ01S0027239.1, on the reverse strand, counting down.
CATCGGGAAATTCTCCCTCATGTCGACATAGGGGAACTTTCCCACATCAACATATAGGTCCTCCAATGTTTAATATTTCAGGTAACCTTCAATTTCCTTAGGCTTTCCTTTTGAAAGTTGCTTAACCCCAAAATTAATGTCTTCTATAGAAAATACTTCATCTTCTGTAGAATTTTTTGGAATGTTGTCCATGACATTAGGGGATTCGTAAAGATTTTTAATGTAGAAATTCCAATACTTCAAGTGAATCCTATTGTTTTCTTTAGATTTATGAGTTAGAATTTGCCTCTAGAATTTCTTAGGATCTATCTTAAATAAGTGCAAAAGTTTATCTTTCTTTCTATTTATATACTTTATTTTCCCTTTTAATTAAGGTTTTGTATATATTTATCTTATCATATTTTAATGATGCATTGGAAGCATCCCTGATGTTTCTAACAATTTTACATTCATTATCCTATCAAGGGTAGTTGTATTGTTTTTCTTTTTACATAGCACCTCAATAGAAAATTTGTTAATGGAAGTAGAGAGGATTGTTGTAAAAGTTTGATAGTCAGCTTCAATATTGTTTTGATACATTAAGATATTTAAAGAATTACTTAAGTCATTTACGAAAAGATCAACTTTCTATTTTTCAAAAAGTAAGTGCCTTTGGTTATCAGAGTGCTCTTCAATGGAGCTTTTGTGCATGGAAAAGTTTAGAGTTATGGTTAAAGGTCTATGATCATAGTCAAGTTTGTGGTCATCTAAAATATCAAAATTTACTACTTGGTTGTATATGGAGATATCTCATATTAAATAATCAACGACACTACTACTTAGCCCATGGATACAAGTCATCCTGTTAGATTTTGGCCACTTCCTTAAACCATTGCAAATTATTAAATCTGGAGAACTACAGAGATTGATTAGCTCAGTACCAAACAAATTCACGATTGGGTCTTCAGAGTTACAAGGTCCTGATCTAGACATAGAGTATTAGGGATGGAATCATTACTTAAAATAATATCTTTATTAGTTGCATTTCTAGAATTAAAGTCTTCTTAAAAAAGGATACTACCTTCATTTTTCATATTGTAGATATCTTGCTCTAAGATTTTGTAGGGACAATTCTCATGTAGATTGTTTTTTGTATAAAAAGTAGAGTTAATAGGTGTGAAATGACATATTTCTATACAAATATTCTTAGTGTTAATATCTAATATTTCCATCCATATGTACTAAGAGAGGATCTTTCTTATGAAGTTGAATGTGAGGAGAGATGTTCGTTTTTACATAACAAGATATGCATCCAACCCCTATACAAGAGGACTTCTTTTTCCATGTTGACCAAAAAACAAATCCTTCTATATTAGGGACCTTAGATTCTTCATGCTTCGAATTTTCAACTAAGAAAATAATATCAATTTCACTCGATATCCAAATTTGTATAGGCCCTTTACTCCATGGAAAACCACAACAGTTCCAAGAGAGGATCTGGAGTGTCCCAAATTGTTATCTATTGTTACATTTTTGGTATCTATCCCTAATAATATCCTTTCGATTCCAAATGATTTCCCATTTCCCTTCCTTCCTGGCTCCTTTCACCTTTTGAACTTCCTTCCTTAATTCAACTTGGTCCTCGGGAATGAGGTCTTCATCGATAAATATTCCCAAACCTTTTAATCTTGGTGATTTGTTGAGTATGCCATATTTATGATCATTAGAGATTACCTTAACCCAGATCAACCTATATTTATTTTCAATTATTTTTCCCAACATTTTTGCTTCCATGAGGAAAGTTGTTTCAATATGTGATTTATGTTTTAGTTCTCCCTTGAATATTGCAAGTGTGTCTCGATATTTCTTCTCTTTTACACAGAAAATTATGAGTTTCAAGGCTCTTTTGTTACACTCATGTCTAATTCTATTAGCTTGTTCATTTCTTCTTTGATGGGTTTGATATCCAACTTAGGTTCTAAATGATTTACAACCAAATTGCTAATTAACTTTTCTTCTAGCTCTATAATCTTGTCCCTAAGATTACGATTTTCTTCGACCTCTTCATCATGGGTTGATTGTTTCTTTTCTTGACTTTTTTTTTCTATTTCTTGAAATCTACCCTCCATTTTTTGCAGCTCACCCTCCAACCCTAAGATTCTATTTTCTATCTTTGTCTCAATCTTGTCCTCAAAGGATTTAAACTTATTATCAAGCATTGTTTCATGCTCTGTTTTAAGTTTGGCTTCTCTCTCTTCTCTACGTTTTTTTAATGATTCTATATATTCATACAAAATATCTAGGCTTACTTTGTTAGTTCTCCCCTTGAGAGTTTTTTGTATCTAGGGTGAATTACTCATATTTTATTAAAAAGAAAAGGAAATAAATAAGAAATACAGAAGGAAATTGTGTACCTGGTTCAACTCGTAGATAGAACCATCAGAATTAGTGTTCAATATTCTTCCCGTAGGTGGAGAATTATTCCATAAAGTCCTAATTTATGAAAAAACAACCGTTCAAATTTACCATAGTGATACACCTCCTCTTCTTTCCATTCAAATTTCGTACCAATTCATGTTCAAATTCATTGGAGAGTATAAACCCATTTCCTTCAATGCATAGTATAAATCTCCATTCAAATTCACATGTATAAACCTTCGTTTAGATTAGAGATTACCGCAAATTAGAAACCCTTCACCGTCCAAATTCATGGTGACTATAAATTTCTTGGTTCAAATTCACTGCAGAGTAGAAACCCTTCACATTCACCATAAAGTATAAGTGATAATATTTCATATTTTTGGCAGAGTATAAGCCCTTAATAGACAAACATATTTTTAAAATAAAAATATATCTTTGTTTTCATTTTGTGAAATTTGTTTTTATAACTTTTTTTTCATTTATTGTATTATATAATTAGATTATTTTATATATTTTTTAAAATTGATTATTGAAAATTTAAAAATTTAAAATATGAAATTATGTTAATTAAAAATGGGAAGAAACTTTAAATTAAAACATTAAAATTTGTGATATAAAGAAGGTTGTGGATGAAAACCATTTTATTTTAATTTACATATCTTTATCTAGTTTCACATCTTAATTACTTTTCAGAAATTGATAAGAAGTAAACCTTAATAAACTTGATGTTTTAAAATTTGGTAAGAAACTTGATATTTTTATTTCCACTATGTTCAAATATAAAATGACAGTGTTAATTAGTTGTTCTATGAAATGGTTTTTTTCGTTGAAATCTGACGATATAAATTTACATGAATCACTATTTTTTGTTGTTCAGAATCCATTTCTCAATGAAGAAATGGATTCAGCATGCTGAAAAACCCTTGGGGCACTCAAATTATACATAAATAATCACTCAAATCTACGAATCTAATAATTTCTCGCTAGATTTAGGGAAAATGTCCTCAGAAAAAATCATCATTTCCTAGAACGTTTACCCTATTGCTAAAATAACATTTTAAAGAATATTTAATCCCATTCTCTTTATCTTACGGATTTTAGGAGAGGAAATTGCAAACATCATCATCATCAATTTTTTTTAATAAAAATTATTATAAATTATAATTATTACATAATTTATAAGATATAAATGAAATCGATCTTAAAAATAATAAACACCACCATCATCATAAATCATTTTTAATAAAAAAATATTTTAAATAACAATTATCGCATAGTTGATGAGATGTTCAAAAATGTGTATTGAAAAGATATTTTAGACATTTTAGGAATATTTTTCAACTATATGAAAAAATATAAAGGAACAATGTTTACATTTCACGGCTTTGTAATATTACATTTTATGTCTTTGTAAATTTGTGGACTGATAATTACAATCTAAGGCTTGAATAAAAGTGAAATCACAAAATTTATGAAGGTGTTTGGAGAATTATCATTAACCTTTAAAATTATAACCTCTAAAACATACTTGTTATTAACTTTTTAAACAAGCTTGTTATCTCTAATTTAAAAAATCAATTAAACAATTTTGTAGAGTTTTCTCCAACATTGATAAAAGTAGAAAAAATTTCGGAAGGATGACCATATTTTAATTTCGATGACTTGATAAACCTGTGATACATAACATGGATAAAAGTGTTACATTTTAATAAGTTTTATGTTTTAAGGAAATGCTAATTAAACAATTTTGTAGAGTTTCCTCCAACATTGATAAAAGTAGAAAAAATTTCGGAAGGATGACCATATTTTAATTTCGATGATTTGATAAACCTGTGATACATAACATGGATAAAAGTGTTACATTTTAATAAGTTTTATGTTTTAAGGAAATGCTAATGAAATGATGGAAAAAAATTATTTTTTATTAAAGTTATGTTTACAAACATCAATTCTTAAAAGAAGAATGACAAACAACATCAATCCTTGTCAAATAGTCTCTTTGTAATGTCATTTAGAGGAACATTGCAAAGGTTTTGGCTAATATATGTATCGACATCATGGCAAAGATAGTTACTAGGAACCAATTAGCTTTGTCCCAAGGTTAAAAAAATAATAGTGATATAAAGTCCCGAGGAAGCTTTTCATAAGCGAAAGTGGAAGCACACAATTAGATATATATAAGCTATATATTTAATATTTAATAAATTTATTATTTTTGTTGCTCTTATTCAATGTACAATAACGTGTATAAATACATGTATATGAGTAGAGTCATGTCTTTTTGTCTAAAAAGACGTGATTTTACATTAAAAGTATAATTATTAAATTAATTATTTTAATTAGTAATTAGTGAACGTTGTAATATATATAAGATATATTACAAGTCATCCCTCCTAAAAAAAATAAGCTTCGTCCTTGAAGCATAGGTAAAGATGAATCTTCTTAATCTTTAGCCAATCTAACTAGTGATGTTTTTTCACTAATTACAAAGTTTTTAAAATATATTCGTAATTGTTTCCATGTCATTAGGAATTCTACAAAATAGCTTGCACATCCTTGAAAGGTCGTCTTTCCTATATTCCCTGATCAGTGCAAGGAAACCTAAATGCTCATTTTCAAGAAGTTGAGTCTGGAAATGGGAAAGTAGCTCATTTTACACAATCTTCAATAGTTTTTTTCTGGTTGATTGAGTGTAAATAATGGGCACGTATGTCCTCACATTTCAAACTTTCTTCCACCTTCAACAAATAATCATTATCCTAAAAAATGACCAGAACCTTTATCACTAGAGCTCCGTTAATTATTTTTGTCAATGCATCATATCCGTCTCTATCTTCTAACCTACTTCTTAACTTTAGAATACCGTTATAAACAATACACTATCCTTCTTCCATATTTCTCCAAACGATCTTCGCTATTTGTGAACTGCACCAAATTGACCGTTGAAATCATCATCTAATTTGTCCCCTTTCTATCTCATTTCCAGCCACTTCCACCATATGTGGATCAACAATCTTTTCGCGACCTTTTATTAGAGTTACGCTAATATTTTTCAAAACATTTTTTTACACTCGAGTCAACCGTCTAGTCTCTGCATTTTCTTTAGATACCTGAGTGGTCTAGTCGAGCTTGGGATCACATTCATAAGACTAGCCAAAGCCTCCACTCTCTTCAAACTTGTGAGAAAACTTGGAAGGATAAACAAGTAACTTTTGGGGGACACAACCACAAAGAACACAAGTGCCACTGACACCCCCAACATTATCAGATGAAATAGTAGTAAAAGGAATCTCACAAATTGAAACCTTGGCATCCCTATCACTCCCAGCTCCAATTTTGTCGTCATCATCATCGTCGTTGTCATCATCATAATCATCGTTGTCGTCATCGTCATCGTCGTCATCATTGTCGCCATCGTCGTCGTCTTCATCATCATCATCGTCATCGTCATTGTCATCATGATGCAATGTATAAGGGTTCACATTTGTAGCTTTCTCATCTATGAAAATATTCACCCCTTCTTTTGGCTTGGAAATTGGAATATGCACTTTTTTAACCACCTCTGCTACTCTCTTTGAATTTGAATTTAAATCCCAGTCAAGAATGGGGATGCCATATGTATTAGATCTTAAAATTGATGCTACAAGAATTAGGGACATGTGACTGGGATCGTGGGAAGTGAAGTCCAGGGGCTTTGGGAAATGCTTGGGAGCATACCAGAATGGTGCACCTCTGCTTGTAGTTGAATTCTCAAGGAATATGAAAGTAAGTTGCTTCACACGATTTGAAAAATAATCCTAAAACTTTATTCTATCCCAAGAGAGGTAATATTTAAATGTTAGACATCTCTATGAAACCAAACAAACGACAATAGAATCCAGAATTTTTCGGGCCTGGGCATCCCCTGAATACTTTATTGCTGCAATGTATTCTTTTGATTTGGAAAGAAAAGCGTTTGCTTCAACTGGAGTCTTGTCTAAGAGACCTTCAAATTCAGAGCTTTCCCATGTGAGACAGTGGTGAATATTATGTGGAAATGAATGAAAAACACACACATGGGTGCCTTTTTTTCAGGGGGATCTCGTGATGATCCATAGTTGTTAGTCAAGTGAGGGATAACCATTTGGGTGTTTCACTTGGTTCCTAGAGTTCCAGATTATAGCAATGGTTTCTGGAAGTATTAAACACACCTTGAATCTACATACATTCTAGAATTGACAATGTCTAGATCATTTAAAACAACATCAACCACGCTATTCCAGAAGGAGTCGTCAAAGACAATTTGGGTATCTGGTCTCACATGATCTTGCATTACTTCAACCTGTAAACGTGGGTTGATTGCAGTGGTTTTTGATGCTGCCACTTTTGACTTTGTCTTCCAAATATTCCAATCCCGAAAGGAAATGTCTGCTAAGATTACTCTTCTCAATAATGTCATCATTTGTTATAGTCAACTTTCCGAGGCTCCCATAGGAGGCTCCCATGAGGGCTAATCTCTTTAGAATCTCGAATCCCAGAGCACCAGCCCCCACAAGAAATAATTTAGCATCTTCCAACTTTTTCTGCGTCTCTCTTCCAAATACAAAAATTTGGGCATTGTAACGACAATTCAGAGGCCTCACGTCCTCTGGACCAAGGGGTTCTACAGGAAGAGATTCCAATGAATCAAAATAGAAGAAGTGGAAAAGTGGATGAAACTTGTCAGAACAGGGTTTCACGATTACCTGCCCAACAATTCCACCAAACATACCTGCCATGAGATTCAACACTGCATGAGAACCACTTGCAAAGTTCTTTAATACATTTACATTTTCATCAAACACATTAAACTCCGACCCAAAGTCACAAAGCACACTACCGAACACTCCCCGAATATAAGCTTTGATAAAATCAATTGGCGGTTTATGATTATGGTAGAAATCATTGTATTCAATTTATTTCTCAACAATTATGTCCATGAACAAAACCACCTGGAAACAAGAGAGTTGTTTTTGTGATATCTCAGATTCGGTGGAAATTGAAACTGTAATGATGATGTTTAATTACTGCAACTTATTACAAAAAGCAATTGCCTACTCTTTGAAAATATCAACTTCGGTAAAATAGAAATTGGCGGAAAAGTCCCACAATTCAACATTTGATTGGTATTGCAAAGTCACAGATTTCACTCCCGCCAGAATCACATTTTTGGCCACTTCAACCCTCCCGCCAGAATCACATTTTTGGCCACTTCAACCCCAAGGTATCGAAGGCTAGAGATGAGAACATTTGCACCGGCTAGGCGTCCCATAGCCTCCCTTCCATAAACTGCCAGCTTCCTGCTGTGCAAATCTTCGTCTATGTGTACTTTTGTTGGACCAAGAATTGAGTTTGTGCCATCACCAGTGGTAGCCGCCATGTTAATTATGTGTGCGTTCTTCACTGATTCTTTATTACCACCTCCCAGGACTATATGCTTTGATCTTGAAGGATGAAGGATGCAATTGTTGGGGTGTCTCTAGTTATAAGCTCTACTAATTCTGATTTTTGAGAGGCTTCATTGGAGAGAAGCAGTGAATAAAGTCCTCGGTTGTCTAGGAAAAGATCGCGTCCACCTGAAAGAAATTTCCAGAAAATACCCCTCAAGGAATTCGTAACACGGTGTCTGATACGTCTTTTAACTTCTCCTGGGTTGTTTCTCACTTTGTGCCTCCAATCAAGAATTCTCATCCTGAATTGCCTTTGGGTATGTCTCTTTTCTGCTTTTTCTAAGTCCTCATCATACTGGTCGGGCGTTGCCCATCCACGTTTGGAATTGAGAGACACAGTTCCTGAGAGACCATCGTTACTGCCCAGTTTTCTATCCATTACATTTGTATAACTGCTATTGGATAGGGAAGACATTGATTGTACAAGGCATATTGGTTTTATCTAAGACATCATTGATGATGTGCTGCTGGAAAACAAGTTTCTCCCAAAAATAGGAGTGCATTGGCCAAAGGCTCGTGTTGAATGTCCAAACGCTCGTGTGGATTGGCCCTCACCTTCAGGTTTCGTCTTGGTGATGAAGGGATTCTTCTGGGGTCCTTCTTGAAGTGATATGGGATTCTTCTGAGGTCCTTCTTGAAGTGATATTTGGTTTTGTGGGGAACCCTCCTCCTTCAATTATATTAAGACTGTCTTCTCTATTATTTATTCTTCAAGAGTGTGACTCATATTCTTCATAATGCTTTTTGTGTTGTCAAGTACTTTTTGTACTTTTTGTGTTGTCAAGTATGGTATTTATGGTTTTCATAGTAATTCATGTGACTTCAATTATAGATGATTTTAGAGGATAAATTTAGCAAATGAGATAATTTTTCATGGTTTTTTCCATTTTTTCTAAAAATGATTCGCCCAAATTTCTAAGAATAAAATTGTTTTACCTTACAAATCACCAATATTTTATAGAAACTATATAAAATCCTTACAAATTTGAATATTTTTACAAAACTATCGCCAAACAATTTACATTTTGCATATTAAGGACTAGTAATATTAGTCCACATTTATACATTTTAATATAAGTTTCCATCCGTCCGAGGGGGGCGCTCAATTGGCAAGTTCCGTGATATGAAGTTCCATGAGGTTTCGAGTTCAACTCCCCCTGCCTTATCTTGTGTGTCATGTATGGGGCATCGTGGGCACACCTAGTTGTCGATAATGCACTTTACAAAAAAATGGGTTTTTAGATAGCCACCAAAAACTATTGTCTAAAGGCACAAAGTCTATCCAATCAAAATTAACCATATAGGGCCACCAAAATTAAAGTGTCATAAAGCCCAAGGTAGAAATCAATAAACACATAAACAAACAAGCTATCCAACTGGAGCATGAAAATTGGGGCCACCAAAATTAAAGTGTCATAAAGCCCAAGGTAGAAATCAATAAACACATAAACAAACAAGCTATCCAACTGGAGCATGAAAATTGGTCAAGTTGTTGTAGGAATTAAGCTCGCACTGGGGGAAATGTCTTTGTCTTTATGAATAAGTCTTCATATTTTAGTGGAAGGCTCGAGATCAACCATTATTGGCTTCTATTTATTTTTTCCTACTTGGGTTCTTTACAATGATTTGGTTTTAAATGGTTATAGGATCAATGGGAAACAACTACCTCCTAACACCATGTTGAACCAACTACCTTCTAACACCATCATCTAACCCCTTGGGGGGATAGAATCATCATCCATCAACAAGATATAGCACATCCAAGATAAACAAGTGTACCAAACCACACCATTATGAGATAACCTGCTCCATAAGCATCAAATGTGCAACCATAGGGTGATCTACAAGGTAATCACATGTAATAAGACCACCAAACCAACAAACATAACCATCCAACCAAGGAGAAGTGAGACTCCCCCAACCCAAAAATTGCATCAAATAATCTAATTCCATGAAGAGAAAGAGCTCGATGAAGATGTATCCCCCAAGTTGGTCTAATGCTTTAAGGTACCAATTATAAATCTCCATCAATGTGATGAAAACCAAAATGTGGAACTTCATACAAGATAATGTGTAATACTAAGAAAGCAATCTCTAACTATACCTTATATCACATTATGCACGCAAATTATATATCATTTTCACGCCTTCTCACCATAGCCTTGATTGTCCTTAAATTATTTAGTTGTCACTGTTTAATTCAAATTATTTAGCTGTCACTGTTTAATTCAAAAAATAAATCGCTTACATTTGGTTCTTTGATGGAGGGAGGGTATATATGGTACATATCAATATGAAGATTCTTCATATTAGACATTGTTTTAACTAATTGCACTTGTCTATATTAGTCAACATATATATTTGTTTCTTTGTTTTTGTTAAACAAGGAATCTGTATTCCATATTGAATACAACTATATTGAACAATTCTATATTTAACTTTTAAATTGGAATATCTGTATTATTGAATACAACTATACTGAACAATTTTATATTTGGCTTTTAAATTGATTCCATGTTGTATGTTTATCTGTATCTATCCACGTATCCACGTTTGTTAAGTTTAGTCATTCAATTGTTTGAGTCTCAAATTGTTGGTGTGGTACGAGACTAGATGGTAAATAGCAATTTCGTCATGCATTTGATTTGAAATTGTATTGTGATTTTTTAACTAAACAAATATAGTATGAAAATACTATTTCTTCTTCTTATTTTAAAATTTCTTCTTCTTATTTTAAAAGCACGATGTGTTAAGTTTCTCATACTATTTTTTCTTCTTTTAAGAGCACGATGTGTTAAGTTTCCCAAGCAGGCATGAAAATATCTCCACTTTTTTTTTTTTTTATAGTAAGGAGTCAACTTGAGTAGCAATGTAAGCTTATATTTTAGTCTTTAGAATTTGCATAAAGGTAATTAAGCACCACTTCCGTTTCCCACACTAAACAACTTCTTGAGTCAGATATTTTTTGAGATTGTACAAATATGTCGTTATTTTGTCCAACTCTCAACAAGCTCATATGTGTATGGGTCCCTCCAAGGTTCCTTTTTGTTGGCTTTGCTTTAATATTCAAGCACCCTCTATATTTTTTGCATTGGTTTCATTTGATTGGATAATCTAGCTTAGGTTTTTCATTGATGATGTTTTTGCATGAGATTAGCCATGTTTCCCCTTGTATTTTCTTTTTGAGTGGGCTTTGGTAGATGTTTTTAATTTATTTTGCATGATGATGCTTTTCTCTCTTTCGAATGTTTGTTCTTCTAGAAATTTCCCATAAGTTGATGACTATGTCATATAATACATTGGCCTATATCATTGAAGGTTGGAGACAACCTAAGCAAGCCTGGCCTTGATCTTGTCAAATTTAAGAATATTTTTGCACTTAGACCATTGTCCTTCAAATATTCCTATGAATAAGTTTGAATCTCACCCGATAGCACACCAAGGCATATCCCTTTTGCAAGTAGGTCAAAATTTGCCTCAAATGGGCCTTTCGAAGCCTCATTTTTTATCTTCCAACTTTGGTGGATGCCTCAAGTTTACAAATGGCCCAATGTTTCAAATCTCATGGTCATAACCCTCAATGACGTCAATGTCTCCTTCCCATCAAAAATTTTCAACCAAAGTTTCATATTGGATGGAACATGTCCAATGACTTGACACTCCAATACCCCATGTGTGGCCTTGCTTTCTCCTTCAAAATTGTTGACATTCACCCCATAAGGGGCCCTTTTTGAATACGAATATGGGATTTTCTAAAAGGGATTTCTAACCTAGTCTCACCAACTTACCAATGACAGAAGGATAACATGAATAAGCTAAATTTCCTTGGTTTTAAAAGCACCCATTCGATGAGAATGGGACCCACCAACCATAGCAAAGTCTTGAGAATGAATATTCCAAGGAGGTATTTTTATTTTTTTTCAATAGGTGCAAACAAGAATAATGACCTTTGTATCTTCAATTCTCTAACCTCTATCATAGTCCCCACTTTTCCTTTTGAAGCCTCGAAGCAAAGCCTTGTTGGGCCCCATTTTTCGAAAACTTAATTTCAAATTTGTGTGATCAGTGTCAATGCCTTGACGTGTAGATACCTCGAGCGTGGGTTGGATTCCTCTTTTGAAAATTTTTAATGTTCACCATGTCAATGTATTTTCAAATATGGTTGTGAGTTGTTTTAAAGAGACTGACAACCTATCTCCCCAATCCGTGAAAGTTGATAATGGGATCCACCTACCTTTGTAAGTAGTATAAACATGACCCCTATTAATTAGATATTTTTTGGGAAACATTTTGGATTACTTCAAAAGGGATCAACATCCTAGTCATCCAACCATTGATGGTGAGACTACACCTATCTTTTCAAAATTTCTAGACAAATGATCCCGTTATACATTTTAAGGTTTCCATTTCAAATATTTTCTAGATTATCCTATTAGTCCCATTATCCCAAATCATCAACACTTCAGTGATGGAAGTCACCTCTAACTGACAAACAAAAAGGAAATTAAGGGATGAACTGTTAAGACATAATCAAATATTAGGCATCATCATTTTTACATTAAGACCCTTTCAAAAGAAACAAATCTCTAATATCCCAATATTAATTAATAAATACCAACGATTGAATTCAAACAATAAAAGGACTTCACGCATTAATATTTAAATACTTAGGTGAGTAGATAAGGATTATAAAGGTGAATTTGTCATTCAAGTGATTTTTAAAGGCTCAATGCATTGTCTCTATCTTTAGCCAAGGTTATTGTTCTTCTAGGTTATTGTTCTTCTACTGAAAACCAAAGAGGGAGAATAAGTGTTTCCTTTCAATCCCAATTAATATCAAAAGAATTGAATCAAGTTGCATATAAGAATTAGTTGTCACCTTGCAATAGATGGAACATTTCAAACTTCCAATGCTCTGAACATTCACCTTTCAGGTATCTTCATCACCTTTTATAGCATGATTTTGAAATCATCAACACCCAATCAAATGTTAATGAACCACCCTCATTGTTTGTAGTTATGAACACCACCTCTTCACCTAAACATAAAATTGAAGCAGGTATTCACAAACATCAAGTGTGTAGCGTGCCCATTCTAACATTTTCTTTTATTAGCATCAACCATTATGAAATGGAGAAATAAGTTGAAGGACATGGAGAACCTATTATGAAGTTGGAATCCATAGCATATAAATGGAGAATGTGTGTTAGCAATGATGGAAATTGATGGGTGAATACAAAATATTGAGGTGGAAGGGTAGATGGAATCCCAAATTTACACATAACATACAAGGTGGAGGACATGGATGGGTAGATGGGAAATCCAAATTCCATGATATTCATGAATAATGAGGCATAAAAATATGTGGGAAATTGAATTCAACCATCTTATGAAATTGTAAAATGTGCTAACAAAGATTGAACCAAAATTGAACATATTATTATAAAAGTGGGGAGCATGGATGTGCATGTGAAAAATCCATATTCAACCATATTATAATAATAGGGAATGTGATCAAGAATATTGAAATGGAGAATGATCTAACTTAATAGCTAAGAAAGGGGGCCACATAACCACAAAAAATCAACATGGCTACATTGGTTGAAGGGTTTAATCTCATTCTCATCTTCCTGGATTGTCTTCCTCCTTTAAGATATCCAAAGTTCCCAACTATTGAGCCACTTAAAGATGACCAAAAATTATTCATATTCTCCTTTTATAGGCCATAGACCTATTGAAAAGAAACTAATCAAAGTAAAAAATGTCAAATAGGTTCACATCATCACTTGTTGAATATAGTAGATCATGTCAATTAGGTCCACATCATCACCAACAACTTTCTAGATTCATACATAGGTATTTGCATTGTGGCTTTCCCTCAACTTCAATATGATACAATTTGAATGGACCCTACACCATAAATGCAATTGCATCATAACCACTTGCTATTTATTTTAACGCACAAAAATCTCTATCGTAGTGATTATTGGCTATTCTTGGGAAGTTATTTTAGGTTATTATTCAGAGTTTCATGTTGGGATTAATATTTATTGGGGCCTGTTGACCAAAAATTGGTCACCCCTATTTTCCCGCTCATGGAATAATTGGTCACCCCTATTTTCCCGCTCATGGAATACTGAAATAAAAATTGATATTAGTAAAACAAAATTTTTGAACGATAACAAATTCATTGCATAGCCCTCAATCTCAACTTCACATGGTATATTTTGATTCAAACCTAATTTTGTATTCTCAATATATCTAGGTTTCCATTTAAGCATCAAAATCTCTTCTTTCAAGTGGAACCATGAGCAATTTTTTGGAATCACATTTAATTCTTAGAACCACACCATGTTCAAAATCTTTTAACTTCTCTTTCCACACTTAGAATTTTCTTGAATTTCTCACTCTAATACATAATTTTTTTACAAATCTAAAAATTTCAGCATCATCAAAAATACATTTTGAAACCATCTCACAATATCTCTTTTCCTCTTACATTCCATACTTCATTCATTTTGTGAATTTCCCCACATACCCCTTCTCATTCCATACACTTCACACTCACTCCACACTCTATGCTTATTTTATTTTGTAATTTATTGTATTCATACTCCACCTCACCCCCACCTCCCTCACTCCCACACCTGGCAAACTTGACTCCTCATTATCCCTCCCTTTACTCTCCACTCCACTCCCCTTACCCACCCCCTAACTCCATACTTAACATTATTTTTTTATTTATTTATGGTCACAAATGTTTTTTTACCTGCACTTCCTCACCTCCTCAATTCTCAACCCAAGAAACCCAACTCTCCATACCCATTTCACTCTTTCTTATGTTACCCTACCTCATCCTAATACATCCACCACCCACAAATTTTACCTTCCCCCTACACTACCCTCCGCTTCCCTCTCGTTCCACCTTATTCCCACACTTAAACAATATTTTAAATTACCTATATGAATCATTAACAAAACAAGTTACTCCATGTGGAAACCATTCACCTCATGACACATGGAAACACACTATTGGTTACTCAAGGCATCCAATTAGAACACTACATGGAAGCCTATGGAGGGATGACACATGACACCTAATTAATGGAAACACAGGGCAACCCGCCATTGTAGACACATGACATATTATTATTGGAGATACATGGCATATTCTTATTGGTTACATGTGGTGGATAATTGACCAACCACGCGATGACATGTGGCGACACGTGGATTTTTGGCTTACGTTAATTGGGCATGAGTTGGAGGTTGACCGGGGATTTAAAATATAATTTTATTAATAATTCGAAAATCCTTAGATACCAATCTTAATCTTTAAAAACCCATTTTAGCATCTAACTTAATTCAAAATAATTCTTGATCCTATTGAGGTGATTTGCAAAAAAAGGATGATGTTCTTATTATCCAAAATCTCATAAAATGATGATTAATTTGAAGAATTATGAGATGACACAACATAAAATAAAAGAATTCAAATTATACAATATTGATGACATATTTTACTACATCTCTGAGTTCCCTTTAAGCCAATGGGACTACTTCTCATAATCTCAAATGTCAAATTACAATGAAAAATGGAATTACAAAGAAAAATTTGAAGTCACTCTCCAATTTCATTGCTCAATCTCAGATATAGCATTTACCATTGAATTCCTAGTGAAAATCTGAGAAAAATGAGTATAAAGTTTACCATATTATGAACTGGCTCAATTTTACCCTCCTTACATGCCAAACGATGCATTATGGTGCTCATTAATGGAAATATGGACTAATACTTCCATAGACAACATATTATCATGAAAATACCATGACCATCATGATCCTCTCGAGAAAACGAGAAAAATGAGTATAAACATGCCTATGTTTGGACAAAATACCTCACGACATGCAAATCTTTGCAACACCAAAACTAGGCTTCTCTTGGCATGCACTTTGAGACATTCCATACTGTACCTCTACCTTGGGATTTATGCCACGTCAAAATATTTGTTTGTCTTGAGATGTGTGTATGCATCGTCTCAAAATGTGTGTCCGCACTGTGGTTAAATAGGGCGCGGACCCTAACCTCCATGCAAAACTTTTGGCAACTTAATTTTGTTTTTGGAGGAATCCCATAACACAAGGCACCAATGGTGCATTGGTTGGATCATTGGCACTTTATATCATAGGTTGTGGGGTCGCCTTATTGGCCTTGCTATATATTACAATGTTTTTGCTGTAACGTTCATACCATATATTAAATGGTTGTTATATAGTTCGTTGGTATTGTTTGTTGGCGCCCCCATGTTCCAGGCTACAATTACATTGCATCGATATATATCAAGGGTCGAGGGCTTATCCCTTGGCCCTTTTTCCAGTCGATATAACTTTATAATGATTTTAAATAAAAGTCATGCCCCATATGGTTAAGAAACAAGCACATGGTCTAATGGTAAGGTTGTTGGTTGTTAGGTGGGATATTCTCTAGACTCTCAATCAAAATTTTAAATAACCTTATCGATAAAGGGCCAATGGGAGGTTTCCACATGACAACCTCTCGTTGATCCATCATTTCCACATGTTAATATATAATTGGACCAATTGTGTTGTACAGATTCATTGTCACCTTGCTCAGTATTACATACAGTGTGCCACATGGTGCCTTGTGGCATTGCCACATCAACACTGTACAAATGTATGGTCGTTCCATGTTTCACCCTTTCAGTGGTGACATGTGTCACCTTTGACACTTTGACTTTGATTTGTTTTCCCTGTTGACCTAAACTTTGACCGACCATAATGTTTTCATATGAACTCTGTTTGAGGCGATTTTTGCATCGTTGGAAAGGTATCTTTGAGGTCTACACAATGAAGTAATTTTAGAGAGAATTTGAGGCAGTCAAATTTTGAGCTTTTATGGATCCTCCTGGACCTCTATGAGCATTATGGATCCTCCTAGATCTTCTATGAGCATTATGGATCCTCATGGATCACACCTTCCCATTGAATAACTTTTGGTCCTCCAAAAGTATGAATATTTCAACAACTTAGTGATGATAAATCTTACTCACTTTTCCACCTTACTGAAATTATCTTATTCAGTAACTTAGTGATAATGAAGCTTCTTCACTCTTCCATGTTGCTAAATATTCTAGGACTAATTTTCATCTTGGATATTGGATATTAGATACTAGATCAATGTACTTTTGTCTACTTTTGAAATATATCTCTTACTTTGGATCTTTGGAAACTGACGCTCGTTCAAATCTAGTTCTAGTTCTGGTTCATAGATTCCTTCACAACAAAAATCTGCTCACTAAATCTCTACAATATCTAAATCTGAATCCTATACTCAACATCCACTCCCATCTCCTTCTCTAATGAAGATAGTCTATCTCATCCAATCATAAAACCAAGTCAAATGTTGATCTATGCTTCACTATTCTTGTACTACCGATGTATCTGTAGGAGTCTCTAAATGAATTCCCTGTCCATTTCCTCTCTCCTGCCTTGAAAGAAACTATATACATTTGTATTGTTTGAACTACTTCTGATCAAGGTATACATCTAGACGAACATGAGATAATATATTGGATATGTCATAGCAATAGGATACATATTTACAAGTATATACCTCTTATTTTTACAAAGAAGATTATTTTTCCTCTACTAGCTCTAGAAAGATTTACATTACTTCGACGCTCTTCCCTCTTTCGATCTACATGTTCCATTTTCCTGCATCCTTTTGTTTTTTCACCTTCGGTTCTTTAGAATAAGAATGTTAACTTAGACAATTTGATCCATATGTAGTCCTCAGCTTACAATAAGATAAATATATTTTTCTACACTGTTGTTGAATGGCTTAGAAATATTTATAAGATCCCTCTCACTCTAGAACAAAGCCACTATATAGAAACCCTTTACAAGATTCCTCTCACTCTTAACGTTCTCTAATGATTGGCTTACAATCCTTTTAATATAATAACATAAATAGAGTTAGAAGGTATCTACATATGCAT
>SNQJ01S0027238.1:59846-89580 GCA_010110895.2 Picea sitchensis | reverse complement strand
CAACATCGTCTAGATACTTTATTCACATCATATGTACGATGCTAGTGGGACAAACACATTATGCAAAAACTTGTTTAGATGGGACATGCTCTAGGTGAAATGGAATAGTATTATTGAGCTAATGCATCCATTCAAGTGAAGAGACCAAATTTTGGTAGGTTGGTGGTTGACCAACAAAGCCTCAAATATGTCACTTATGAATTGGATAGTGGGAAAGAAAAAAATTACGTATGGTTACATCTCGGGTTAGTGATATGTCTTTAAAGGGAACATCTCCTTTCTAATTGCAATTAGAACTTTCATGGGATTTAATGTAACAATTAACTTATGTTTTATTTTTTGTGCCACTATTTACATGTTTATGATTTCATGAACGAATTCTTGGAAATTACCAAACAACGTTCAACTTGTCCATGTGGTTTGATGGCAAGGCAAGAAATTTAGAATATGTACAAATATACTTTTCTTATCACTGCTATGTTGTCAATGGTAGGTTTTGTTGAGAAGTACACCCTCCAATCACAAAATGAGATCCAAAGTCAATATTAGTACTATAGCCAACCAAGTCTAATGCACCAAGCAAAGATAACCAAAACTGATTAGAGAGTCCAACCCAGAAAAACCGAAAATGCAGAATGCAGAACTGCTAGCAGCAACTGCTCCCAAGACTTGCGCACAAACTGGCCTCCTGCAGTGCGCACAAGTGTACTTCTGCAGTTCTAAGAATCCTAGCTAAAAATGAAGACTGGCCTTCTATATTTATATTGCTTCTACCAGACTGCCTGGGCCGACTTCTCATTCTGGGTGCTAATTACTTAGTATATAATATTTCCTTTAGCTGAATTCGCTTCTAGGGTTATATCCAAATCTTTTCTTGCTTCCAGAATATTCTGATCTTGTCAAAGGTCACAAATGGAGGTTAATACCTCCTGCAGCTACCATAATATCAACACTCCCTCCTAGCTAGGGAGGTATAACATATAACTCATCCAACACTCCCTCCTAGTTAGGGGAGGTATAACATATAACTCATCCATCAAGATCGGTCCAAGGGATCCTCCTCTTCTCTTTATCATTCCCTCGCTCCATTCCTCCTCTTCTCGCCGGGCTTCCCTTCCCATGCACGCTAGGGAAGTTTCCAATTGCCCTGTTCCATTGTCATTGGTTAATCTTTGTTATATAAAGAATATCTTGATAGGAAGTATACAAAGGATCGAATGTACCCTTCCTCAACTGCAGGGAACTCTTGCTCGTCAGCTACTGTATGACTTCGTTGTGTTGACTGCAAATTCGATGATGAAACTTGCCACAATAATGTTAAGCCAAAAGTCTACTACGCAGATGAATTTGTTGCTCAATTACCGCAATTGGATGGAATTGTACCGGAGTTCGAATCTAGTCAGCTTCTAATCCAAATATTACAGGTTAGTCCTTTTTAACCTTAAGATCCACTCTATAGTAGTAGATGGCAATCACAGAAAAGATCTCTAGTAAATCCCAGAATATATATTTATCCGTGTATTTACGTAGTGTATCCCGTTTCTTTTTGTCTTTCTGGGAAAACTCTAGCGCTTTAGTTCTCAACCAGCCCTTGATATCTTCTCTCATGGGGTTCCAAGGTCTCAACATTACCTTATAACAACTCATTGCTCTTCTCGCTCGGCCCTTCAGCTCTTATTCATTCTATCTCATCTGCTTAGTCCTCTCTTGTTCCTCTTAATAAGGAAATGGAACCATTTGCTGGTTACCATTTTCCTCTCAGTTGTCCGAAAGTATTGACCTGTGGTTCATTTTCTTTCGGGTTTCCAACAAAGCTCTAAAACTATCGGCCCTCCTCGGTAAACCAAAAGGAAACACAACACCCTGTATAGTAATCGCATTACTACCCAAGATAGTTTTAATGGGTGTTTGTAAGACTCGTGTGTTTACAACCTAGGATGAGTATGAGATAGGGGTTTCTTGATTGTGCTGCACCGTGGAGTCGTGAAGGTAAACTAATTATTCTGAAGTCGATAATGATATCCCATGCTTTAATTCCAACAAAGTATAAACAATTCATAATATCATTAACTCATTCAATGTTTAACCATTAATTGTCGAAAGAAAGAAGAGACATGCATAAATTCAACACATTACACAAGTATTACCTTGGTTCACCTCCGGGCTACTTCCACAAATATTTGGCTATTGGCTCTTTATTATGGTAGTTCTACATTCATGGCGCCACACGCTTACAATTCTCCACAAAACTCGGTAAGATCTATGTGAGGCAAACTAGATCGCACTTCAGTTTCATGTTTCTACCTGGCCTAATCCTCAGATATACCTTCCCTTATATCTTCTTTACTCAACAACTTACAAAAGCGGTTCATACAATTAAAAACATTACATATCGCCTAAACTCTTGCATGGTTACAGTCTCCAAAACTTCAGTCCAAAGCCTAACCCTCAACAACAACAATAATACCAACAACAACAACCCAAATTAACTATCCTATGATACTTCGTGATCTATATTTATACATTTCAGGCTCTTCATCTTTTTACAGAATATTACCAAACCCTAACCCTTCTTCGTTAGTTCTTTCTCTCATGCATGTGTTGTTCTTCCTCCAAATACCGCTTTCCTTTGTACGTCACATGCCATGTTGTCTTTCTACAATTGTTCTTTTAGAGTCGCTTTAGAGTTGGTGATTACTTATGCACATGCATTTCATGTATCCATATTGGTTAAAAGGTCCAACCCTTCTAGCCACATTTTTTTTGACAACCTTCAACAAGCTAAGTAATGTAAATTCTCCAGCAAGGCAATCAACTCAACAATGTGCTGAAGGGGAAATAAGAACATCGTGGGAGAAAGCGTAAACCTAAGTAGCAACTGGCAAAAGAACAACACGTGCCATACCTAACCTTTACATTTCTTTTACATCAATAGTTTGTTCACAAGCCATTGCTCTTCTTACTTTCTTGATTGATTATTATGCATGTTCCCATCTTCATAATAATCATATCAACTATTTATCTTAAAACAAGTGATAGCCTCTATGAATTTGATAAATTAATCCAAAATCACAATGTCACTCTCCAATACCAATATATCTCGCAATAATCAATAAAAACTTTACACTACATTTGCTAAAGTAGATTTTCATATATTGCAAAATACCATTTTCAAAGGTAGATGTTCATATTGCATAATGACATTTTCAAATGAAGAGGTTAAGTGCGTTAGGAGGGTTGGTAAGTTAGGTGTCAAGGCTTTAGGGTTAATGGGTAGTAGGCAAGGTGTAGGGTGTTACCTTTAACAAGTTAGGGGTTAGAAGAATATGTGTTAACCGATTGGTTGGCCATGTTTACATTTAGTGAATTAGGTGGTGTCAAGAGATTAGGTCCAAGGGGGTGGATGTTATCTTAAAATTTAAAAGGGTTTGATGTTTGAGGCATCGATGGCCTAAGTTCAAGGATAGGAAATACATGTATAATATTGCTAGAAGGATTTAAAACCCAATATAAAAAACTATGATAAAAAACTAATAAAAAACAACAATGGAGTATTTTATATGCAAACAAACATTAAATATTACGTAAAGAAATTTTACATTTAAATATACATATAGGATATTTTCATGGAAAACAAATATTGAATTTTATGATTAATGGCAACCATCATGGACAATAGTGACCAAAAATATTCAGATCTCTACTTTACCATGGCATAAATATATTTCAAATATATATATTTTTTTTCAATTTATTTTCCAAACCCCACTACCACCACGCCATGACAAGGCCAAATGGACTCCGTGAATGGGCAATAGTAACTTCTCTAAGTAACCATGGCAAACATAAATTTCAAAAATTTTTAAATGACGTACTCGAATTTTACTAGATTTAACCATAAGCAAAGTGATGAAAGAATATTCTTTGTTGTATCCACAAATTAAATAAGATTAAAAGAATATTCTTCATTGTAACCACAAATTAAACTTCAAGATTAACACAAATAACCCTAGTCCATGTTATTCTGCCTTCCTTAATCAAAGGTCAAAATTAACACATATAACCCCTCGGTCCATGTTATTTTGCCTCTTTAATCGATGTGCAACTGTTAACACAAATTATTCATTACCTGCTTGTTAAAATAACCTTAAGATAACCATGGTCCATGTTATTCTGCCTAATTAGATGGGCATCTGATTAACACAAATTATTCATTAACCTGCTTGTCCTTTAATCATTCGAACTCGACATTACAAACTATTCATTAACTGATTATCCTTAATCATTAAAGTATCATTAGCGCATCGACAATATTAAATTATTCATTACCGATTATGGTCAAGGTCGCTATAAACTCTATACGTAAAAAAACCATATAATCATCAGAAATTAACATTTTTGTTCCGAAATAGAAATATAAATTGTTCAATTAATTAGCAAAAACATAATATTGCCGCTATTCATACACCTATTTATGAAATTTACAAAAAACCTTCTCCTGCACGCCAACAACTATTTTATATTAACTGCCTTCGAAATTACTGTCACATGTTAGCCTGTGTTCTTCATCGCCGAGGAATGAATTGATACCATTCAGACAGAGCACTCGATTGATCTTTTGTAAAAAACCGTCACTATTTAATTCAAAGGTTTCAAAAACATCTAATTCCTACAAAATGATACTCTAATGTTCGTCTCGTAGATCAAAATGTTCATATAATAGCAATGGCATGTCTACTCTTCCTAAAAAAAGGCGGCAATATAAATGCCAGAAAATGAGGGCTATGAGAACATCTTCACTTTGTCCGCCGAAGACTCTCATGCATGCATCCCTCTCCTGGTATGATGCATCTTGTTGAATAAATTCATGACATTCATCCCCAGTCCAACACTTGAATTATTCGCTTTGCTGCGCTACTAACTACGCGACTACTATGAGCAAAGTAAGAATATTACCAGGCACAGTGTTTTGGATGGCCTCCACAGTTTCCCTGAACGCGATTCTCCAACATTGCGAGCAAGAACTCATCCGACTGCATTCCATGAAGATATGCAGACATGTATGACGCACAAATCCAGTTCTTCTCTTCTTCCATTTTCAATTCGGGAGAGCTCCTGATAATCTCCTCTACCTTCACAAAAAGACTTGCAAATTCAACGGATATAGGAAGATCCACATTGAGACGCTGTTGATGAGGAATGGATTTCACCATTGCTTTGTCACACAATTGCTCATATAGTACATTTAACAACTTTAGGGCGGTTCTGACAGAGTGCTCCAGAATGCATCTCCTGCACTTGCACTTGAAACCCCAGTCCTCGCACCTAGCTTCGTGCTGCGATAAGGGGGCGAGGGTATCAAAATATGACATAGTGATCTCTTCTCCTCTCTCAATGAGCTTAGTGGAATGAATAAACATGGCACTTCCAGCCATCTCGCGTTCGGCAAACAAGAATGGTTAATGAGGGACGGCAACAGCCAAAGACCGGTAAAATTCTGGTCTTCCTGGATGAGTCTAGCTCCACCGAACGAGTTCTGACTTGTAATATCCCGA
This sequence comes from Picea sitchensis, assembly GCA_010110895.2. Classification (NCBI taxonomy): domain Eukaryota; kingdom Viridiplantae; phylum Streptophyta; class Pinopsida; order Pinales; family Pinaceae; genus Picea; species Picea sitchensis. The sequence continues at coordinate 84,025 of SNQJ01S0027238.1, read as the reverse complement.
ATGCGGTTAACATCCAACTCTAAATTTTCCAAACTAGTGGTGATCTAGTTGTTGAGGAAGCTTGGTATCAAGTGAATCTAATCCAAGTAACAAACCATTCGGATAGCAAGCTGAACAGAAGTCCGCCTCTCAGTTCAAATTTCAAACCCGCCTCTCCGTTCAAATTTTAAACCTACCTAAATTCAAATTTAAATTTCACGTCGTTACCAAGCTTAAACGGGCTACTGGGCTGCTGAGGGTGCTGAACTAAGAAATGAGGAGCCAAAGAGGTCAGCGCCGAGGGTATGAGGGGTCATCATGCTCTACCTTTTGTGACCGCAGCGTTCGACGTCCCATCGGGTCTAAAGGTAAATACAAGTAGCTTACTCCATTATAATTTGGTATCTTGGACTCTACTCTGAGAAAATATAAGAATGAAAGAAAAGTTAACGAGATTATGCTCTGCCAGCTAAGCATATCTCCAATATGTGCTATCCTACAGATTTTTAAATTAGCACCTAAAGTGTCTTAAAGTGCTCTTAACTTTTTAGATACCATGATAATGATAAGGTCGTGGCCCATTTCACGAAGGAACAAACCTGATGCTCTCATCACCGTTACCAAGTTTAAATTTTACCATGTTTGCAACAATTCTCTGTAGGTTAGCAGGAATTCTCAACGAAAATATACCCCCCCTAGAGGAACAGAAATCATAAACGAAAATATACCCCCTAAGGAACCGAAATCATAAAAGGAATAAACAAATTTAAATTTTACCATGTTTGCAAACAATTCTCTGTATGTTAGTAGGAACTTTCAAGGAAAATATACCCCCTGGAGGAACAACGTAGAAATCATAGAAATGAACAAATTTTAAATTTTACCATGTTTGCAAACAATTCTCTGTATGTTAGTAGGAACTTTCAATGAAAATATACCCCTCAGAGGAACATAAATCATAGTGAAATAATTAATTTACACTAGTCGATAGAATCCATCTAGAATTATAATTGAATTAGAAAAATAAAATATAATACGTTGTAAACCGTAAGCCTTAAGTGGATTCACATAATTTCTTTCCTTGCAAAGATCACAAATAGCCTGTCAAACAGGTGTAATCTTTATAGGGCAAAAACGGATTAGAAGATCTAATAATCACTCTCGATTGAAAAAATGAAAACCCTCCATCAACAAATCCTTTGTGACACTTTCTAAATAAATTTGTAACTATCGATTTTATCATTTTGTTGCTCCATACAATTTGTTGCCAAATTCCGATGGAACATAAAGTTACAGGAATACTACCCATAGAAGAAGTCATATGAGTGTTTTCGGTTTATTATAGTACAATGATACATAAGCCCAAGGAAAAAGAAAGAATGAAGATTGATAGCACGCACTGTATGATAGATTTAAAAGTGCACTTTTAATCAGTAACAGTCTGCTCATATTGGCTGATATTAGCCTTTATAGTACAACTGAACAACTCCATTAATGACCAAGAATTCATTCTATGAAACATTATTTATTCCATGTCTAGCTTTCTTATGCTAACAATTGAACATTCAGCAAACATCATACATGTCTCATCCATCATCTAGAGGGCAAGGAAAAATTCTCACTTAGGCAACAGTAGTTTACAATGAGGATTTTCTTCAAAGTTCATAATTTATTTAGTCTTCTAGGGATATCAACTATAACATTTGCATGCTTTGAGTCCTTTACTTGCATGGTTGTATTCCACTTACAAGGATCTACATCTTTCAACATTTGCACAACTTCTCTCATAGAAGGCCGCAAAGCTGGCAATTAGTGTGCAAGACACTGCAATTCTCAAAGCCCGAATCATTTCTTCCTTAAATGACTTGGAAATCTTTGAGTCAAGATCCAAAAATGCATCTTCATTCTCATAGATTTTGTGTGAATCCCAATAAACAATATCCTTGTTCTCCCCAACTCCTGCTCAAGGGTCGCTTGCCGCTATGAGCTCCAAAGAAACCACACCAAAAATCAGAAACATCGCTTCTTCCTTCCTGACCTTCAAGGAGTATGCATATTCTACCAGAAAAATAGATAAACAAGGTACAATTCAAGGTTCATCCATTTGCAAGAAATATCAATAAAATAAATATTCCACACGTTAAAGATCAAGGACTGCAAAACCTCTGACAGAAATACACTACTAAAGAGAAGAAAGCATTGTGTGGGAAACATCAAGGAAGAAAATGGAGCACATAATATGATGGACAAAAGAGCAGAAAGACTTACCAGGAGCAATATAACCATGAGTGCCTACAAAATTTGTTGTTGAATCCCCTCTGTTGCAAGCTTGAAGAACTTTTGCAACACCAAAATCAGCAAGCTTGGCCTCATAGAATTGATCCAGCAAGATATTGGTTGACTTGACATCTCTATGAATAATTGCAGAGGAGCAATCGTGATGAAGATAAGATAATCCATGAGCTACCCCTGATGCAATCTTGTGTCGCGTTGGCCAATCCAAATCATTATTGCTATGCAAAGCTTCAAACAGGTTCCCATTAGGCATGTATTCATAGACCAACACATTTGCATGCTGGTTGGACAGATAACAATAAAGCTTCACTATGTTTTTGTGGCGAATGGTTCCCAAAGTTTGAACTTCTACCTGGGCCAATCGATGGTCATTCTCTCTGTAAACGTTGTCAATTTTGTTAATCTTCTGCTTATGTTTGTCCATATTGATATCATCCATATCCATTTTGATGGTCGTCCAGAGGTGCTTCACTGCCACTATTTCATTGTTGGGTAGGTCAGCACGATAAACCTTGTCGGATGCCCCGCTTCCAATTACATTCTCTTCATCTTTCAGTAATAGAACCCTGGAAAGCTCTTCTGCATTGAAGCTCAAATTATGAAAACTATGATTTTCCACATGATATGTTTCCTTTTCTCCATTCGCCATGGACGGTAACATATCACTGAAAACATCAAAATTCAGCTTAATATTAATACCGCCAGACCCTTGTAATCAAACCCCGGCTGCCATTTTCATTCTTTGGGATTCCTTCTGAGCAAAAGAAGAAGCCGAGCAAACTTTAATTGTATCATCGCTACTGAAGATTTTAGCACAGAGCCCTGGATTTCCCGAAAAGCTTCCCCTGTTTCCGATGCTGATAAGTGAGTTGGGAACAGGACCGCTTAAGTGATTGTTGGAGAAATCAATAGAGCTCAAGGTCAATGCACCGAGACTACTGGGAATCGATCCAGAGAGCTCGTTATTTGAAATATTCAGAGAATTTAAAACTTCAATAGACCCCGAAGTGTCCAGAATGGCTCCATCCAGACGGTTTCTCGCAAGATTTAGAATGGTTAAAGAATTGCAGAAGTCGATTGCGTCTGGAATGGATCCCTCCAACATATTGTCTTGCAAATATAGTGCATTCAGATAGAAAGCTGAGGTTGAACAGAAGTCCGCCTCTCAGTTCAAATTTCAAACCCGCCTCTCCGTTCAAATTTTAAACCCGCCTAAATTCAAATTTAAATTTCATTTCGTTACCAAGTCGGGCGAAACGGGGCACTGGGCGGCGGAGGGGCGGAACGGGGGGCTAGGCGGCGGAGGAGCAAAAAGAGGCGCTGGGCGGCGGAGGGTATGAGGGCCGGCTGGGCGTTCTACCTTTTGGTGCCCGGTGCCCGAGACGTCCCATCGGGCTCCAAAAGGTAGCGTCGTTAGCTTACTCCTATATATATAGAGAGAGAGCTTAACTATTTAAGCATCTATAAGTTTGTTTTGGGGTTTATATTTGAACCTTCTCAATACTTAGGAGATCCTAGCTTAAAATGGACCTATGTAGAATAAAAAATATTTATACATCTCAAAAATAAATAACACCTTCAAACCAATCTAACACTAACACTGTAGATTCTTAGTCCATATATATTATTTTTGTTCCAATGAAAAAAAAACACATTTTATATTCATTTGAGAACATAGAATGCATACTTTAGGTGTTGAGGCACATATACAAAATATGGATGATAGAGAAAGTTAATATTTAGTCCCAAAAAGTAATTGCCATAGAGATAGAAAAAACCCAACTATAACCACCTCAAAATAAAGTCCCTAAGGGTCTCCATAGTTTTTACTAACATATCACAGTGTTCCCAAAACCATACAATATATTTCTAAAGTATATCCCAAGTACTGACATATAAACATACAAATTTTGAAGTAATAAATTAGAATTTGTCATCACAGGACTAGTCTAGATTCAACAAAGGTACCATTTAATAATTCTCCTAGCTATACGTAGCTTGATTCTAGTAGTAAGACTTGTTTTGAAAGTGCATCAATTGCTTCATTATGTTCCTTGCAAACATGAGTGAAGGATATCAACAGGAACGGATGAGTGTTTTCCTTGCGTTGTAGAGCCAATTTTGTAAAGTAATGTTCTAAATATGTTGTTCAAGTTTCATCCACTTGATTACTATCATAGAATCATCAAATACTTGAATCTTGTCAACACATTTTGAGATTGCAACCATCATCAAAGAGCTAAGAGCCATGGGTTCTGCAAAGTTATTTTAACCATTTCCCAAATAGTCCTTGAACTTAAAAAAGTGGCTCTCATTCAAATATAAGAGACCTATACTCCATTAAAAAAGCCCCAAGGAAAGGAAGTATCAATATGCAATGATCCCAGTTGAGGAGGTATCTTTTGTATTTTGTTCTTGGTTATGACTTGGAAAATAACAACGATTTGTGCAGATACCTAAAAGGGAGGGATATATCCTTGATTAAATCAAAGAGCATTATGTGCTATCTAGATGCCCAACAAAGAAATATCTCTCTTTCCCTTAAGGTCCTGTCTCTAAAATTATGTCCGAAGACAAGTTTCTATGTTGTTTCCAAACTAGACATCCCTGAGAGTAAAAGACTAATAGATTTCTCTAAAAACTAGAAAATAATAAGAAAAAAAGATAGAAATGTTGGAAAATTGGTTGTCATCAATGTCAACTTTAGAAGAAGTATATAATCCTCTAGAAGTAATGGGTATAATTGAAGAAGTCTCTAAAGTGGTCCCCTTATGGTGTAGCTTTAAGCATGGCCCTCACAGGAAGTGATCTAGGGGATCAAAATATGCTCAAAAATCAAAGTTCTCGGAATTGCTTGAAAACAGGCTCGTGTGTAGGCCTCGTCCTCACTGTCCCAACGCAACTTGAACAGGTTCAAACGGATGTTGTATGCGAGAGATATCGTGTTTTGTTCACTTTTCCAAACAAGAAAAGTTTTGCTAACTGTACAGTCTGTACATGCCATGTGGTAGCTGACCTTACATTATGTATGGACCGTACAATTGACATGGCAAGGTGACGTGGATTGTTGAGTTGTCATGTGATGACATTGCATGATACCGTAATGACACGTGGAAAGTGGTGATTTGGCAGTTTATGTGGCAGTGGTTAACGTGGACCAATGGGTAGTCGACACGTGGCATGCTCAAAGTGAATGGGAAGGTGCCACGTGGACCAACTAGGGGCTGTCACGTGGCACCCTATCATTGGTTGATTGGTTAAAAATTTTATAGAGTCCGCGGGGGTCGAACCCGAGACCTCTATGTATGGCAGAGTGTTGGCGTAGGCTGGGCCACCAGTGCGCCTACCGTTTGTTTCTTAACCCTATACGCCAGAACTTTTATTTAAGTTTACTGTAATGTATGGTCCGGGCGGAAAAAGGGTCGGGGCTTAACTCCAACCCTTAGTCACACTACACTACTATACGACCAGTGGCACGGTAAACTACAATGGTCATTCCATGAGCACAAAATCCAATGGTTAGTCCACGAGCACAGACAATAGGATGACGCCATGCCACATGGTGGCCGTGCGACCAGGACCTCTGACGGTTAAGGCGCTCGGTGCGCTAACTGCTCGACATAATGCCACAATTTACAGAATGGGTGCAGTGTTGGGTTTTTGGCATGGGAAATGCCTAGGAACTAGGTTAGTCACACACATGTGCGTTTTGGCAAGCAAAGACAACAAAGAATTGGGAGAAACTTCCAGGAAGTGATTTCTTCTCAGTTTTTGACTAAACTAGGTGCAGGAAGAGCCTAACTAGGGGTTTTTGGACATTTTGTAGCCATGGAAGCTGTCTATTTTTCATTCTGAGCATTGTAAAGAATTAATTTTGACACTTTGAGCATTAGTGAAAATGATCCATTAGAAGTTGGACCAGGAGTTGTAGCCCAAGAGAGGGGTGAACTCCTTTATCATTTTGTTGTGTTAATGTATTTACTTTGATGGTTGTTATGTCTGTTTATGCTGCTCATTTTTAAGTAAAAACTCTTTAAGTTTTATGTGTTTAAAACTTGATCCTATTGCACAAGCACATACAAATTACACTTGCAATTTTTAAGAGACTCGAGACTTTTCATTTTTATATCAAGTTAGTATCAGAGCAGAGGTTTTTGAAGGTTTGATTGTTTGCAAGTGTTTTTTTTCTGATGCTTACAAGGTTGAAGCTCACAAGAGGAGAAGGTCAACTTGTAGAGCCAAGTTCTCAACTTTCAAGAAGGAGAACTACACAATCACCTCGAGCTTCAAGGAGGCATTCACCAAGTATGGATTATGAGGAGAGTCATGAAAATATTACTTCATAAGATGAAACTTTCAGAAAAGCTTTCTATGATATGATAGAAACGGTGAAAGTTTTATTTGAAGAAAGAAATGCAAGGTTGCAAGGTGAAAGCTCAAATCCTCCAAGAGGTAATGAGGATAATGGAGATAAAACTCCAAAAGGAAATGGAGGGAATGGTGATACTTCATCTCCTTCACCTCCATCTTCCACTTCTTCTACCATTTCACAACCAACTCCAAATTCTCCAAAAGAACATGATAAAATTCCCCCACAAACTCCTTTGCTTAAGCTTGATATTAAGTTTGAATTGCCTATGTACAATGGAGAGGTAAATGCTGAGAAATTGGATAACTGGATTCGTCAGATTGAAGTGTATTGTAGGATACAAAGAATAAAAGATGATGAAACTAAGATTCAACTTGCTTCTCTTAGATTGGAAAGTGCAACACTCATTTTGTGGGAAGCCAAAACTCAAGAGGACATGAAGAAAAATGGTAAAGTTTTATCCTCTTGGAATGATTTTATTGTTGCACTTAATAAAAGTTTTATCCCTTGGAATGATTTTATTGTTGTAACTTAAAAGACAATTTTATCCATTAGCATACATGCAGGAAGATCCGCCATGGATTGGCAAAATTTTAGACAAGCAAAGCTTAAAATTGTGCAAAGCTACACTCAAGAATTTAGAAGAAGAGCTTTGATTTTGGGTATAGATTTATCTTCTCAAGAAACTTTACTCAAATACATTGGAGGATTGTATAGCTACTTGAGGCACACAATACTTATATTTAACCCCTCAAATATAGATGAAGCTTGCATGAAACCCATTTGGAAGCAAGAGGGTGGAATGAACCTCAAGAGGGCAGCAAAAGGCCATTTGTTAAGGGAGACAAGGAAGAGGAAATTCAAAAAGGAAAAATGGAAGAAAGAATGTTTCAATCAAGAAAGAGGGAGATCGAATCTCATGTAAACACTGTTCAAAAGACATGGACACATGAAGACCGTTGTTGGAAACTTCATCCCGAAAAGAGACCCAAAAAAAGTTCAGCCATATGGGAAACCAAAGACTAATGAATCCACATATAACATGATTTAGGTTATGATTCGAGAGATGAAACAAAAATTACAGCCATGGGTTTTTTAAGGTAAGGATTCTATTGCAAGTACTAGTTCTTCATAGTAGTAGTAGCCTCAATGAAACCCAACATGAAAAATAAAGAATAGAGCTTTTCCACATAAGGGTTTATTTCAAAGCATACCAAGATAGATACCTATTTGATATCGGATCTCAAGCAAACCTCATATTTGAAGACAATGTTAAGAATGGCAATTTGAAACTACTCCATCCTTAAACCAGGTCCCCTAGGGATGGATATGTGACACGTGCCATTTCATATGTGACAAGAACATGGAACTTTAGATTTTCCATTGCTTCAAATTTTATAGATGAGGTGGAGCTTGATGTTATTCCATTGGATATCTGTGGTAATGTGTTGGAAAGCCCATATTTATATGATATGGGAGAGCCATTCCTCATCTTCATGAGAACAAGTATCATTTGTTTAAAATTGAGCGAGTACATTGTTAGAGCACATGTACAAAGAAGTTGAATTTGTCACTTGTAAATGTGGACGTCCAGGTCCAAAACCATGGTCCTCCCGCCGAAACAACGTCTAACCCCAAGAAATCGCCATGCCGTCCAACGGACATGTTCTCAGAACCAAAGTATCGCTCCAAAAAGGGGTATCCAACATGAGATACACTTGCAACAAGATTGTCCTCTTACAAACATTAGTATAAAAGTAAGATGTCGGGCCATGGAGAATGATTAAAACAAAACAAATCCAAGAGTTGCTTGACAAGGTTATCATTCCAATCACATCACCATGTGGGATCACAAATTGTTTTAGTGCCAAAGAAAGATGGTACATGGCGATGTAGTGTAGATTTCGTGAGCCTTGAACAAGATTTTCATGGTAAAAAAAATCATTATCCCTCTTCCTAGACTGATGATTTTCCTTTGATCAATTGAAAAGATGCTGCATTTTACTAAGTTGGATATTAGAACTGGATATCATCGCATTGCATTGTTGAGGGAGACACATGGAAGAGAACTTTCAAAACAAACAAAGGTTTGCTCTTGGTGGGATTTGGTAAAGCCATTTGGGATTTGTAATGTTCCCCGGCCGTGATTCATGTAAGTGAGTCATGAATGATGTCTTAAGACCTTTTTTTGGATGATTGTGTGATTGTCTACTTGATGACATTTTGATATTTAGCAACATCGTGGAAAGAGTGCAATATTGTTATGTATGTAAAACAAGTTTTGGATGTCTCAAAGAAAATTTGTTTTTGAGGATGCCCAAATGTGAGTTTGGAAAGACCCCACTCCTGCCTACTTAATATATTGTTGGTGGGGGAGAATTGAAAATTGATCCTTCCAAGTTTAAAGTCATTTTGGATTGGCCCAAGCCCAACAATGTGGACAAAGGTAAGAAGCTTTTGGGAGCAACCCAATATTGAGAAATATTAATTCAATTGCGCCCATTACATGCAGTGAAAAACATCAAGTAAGTTTTCCAATGGGGACGCAAACAACAAAAAATATTTTGATGCATTGAAGGAGAAGATTAGCACAACTCCACTATTTCAATTTCCTAATTTGAGACAACCATTTGAGATCCAAACAGATGAAAGTAATTATGCAATGGAAGCATTCTTGTTGTAAATACGTAAGCTCCATTTGTTTTCATTCTGAAACCTTTAATGGTGCCATGATTAAGTATCCTAATTATGATAAGGAGTTGTATGCATTGGTGCAAAGTGTGAAAAAATGGAAACATTATTTGTTGGGAAAATAAACTATCATTCACATAGATCATCAACCATTGCAATACTTACAATCACAAACAAAGCTACAACAAGCAAGGCACTTCAGATGGATGAGTTTTCTACAACAATTCCACTTGGTTATAAGGTATAAGAAAGACATTTATAACAAACTTGTTGATATGCTTTCTAGGCCTATTGTTAGTGCTTCAATTATTCTTAAGCATAATTCTACCATGCATGAGACCATGTTGAACAATATGCTTTAGATGTTGATTTTAAAGAGGTTTATGCAACTTTATGTCATTCTAACCAAGTTGAGGAATTGGATTACCATGTGCATGATAAGCTTTTGTATCATCTTGGAAAGCTATGTATTCCACATGGTGAAAGAGTCAACATCATAAGGGAAGCACATTCTTCTCTTATTGCTGGCTAGTTTGGTGTAGGCAAGACGATGGCTAATTTGCAAAGGTATTGCTATTGGCCTAAAATGAATGAAAGTGTTTTAAGATATGTAAGAGGATGTTGTTTATGTGCTACAAGTAAGCATAGCAATAGAAAGTTGGGTTTGTATACTCCACTTCCGGTTTCTTCTCGTCCTTGGGAAAGCATTTCCATGGATTTTGTAGGAGGTGTACCTATGTTTAAAAAGAATTATGATTATCTTTATGTTGTGGATGACCGTTTCAACAAAATGTGTATTTTGATGCCTTGTAAGAAGCAGGTTACAACTGAATAAATGACACAAATGTTCTTTCAGAATGTTTGGGTACATTTTGGGTTGCCCAAATCCATTATTTCTGATCGAGAATCTCGATTTATTAGGAAATTTTGGTCAAGCTTATGGGCACTCATGGACACCAAGCTGAAAAAAAGCACAACATTTCATCCACAAACTGATGGTCAAAGATAAGTGGTGAATAGAACAATAGTACATCTTCTTCGTGGTTATCGCAACAAACATCATAAGCTTTGGGATGAGCACCTACACTACATTCAACATGCTTACAACCAGACTAAGCACTTTTCGACTCAAACATCTCCATTTGAGGCATGTTTTGGTTATTTCCCAAAATCTCCTTTAGATTTTATCTTTGGGAAGGATATTTCTATTGATGGTCATTATGACATTGATAGAGCAAAGAAGTTCATTGAAAAAGTTTAGTTGGTGCATCAAATGGTACAAGAATAGTGGGAAAAGAGAGAAGCCAAGTACAAGAAAATACATGACAAGCATCGTGTTGATCATGGTTTCCAAGTTGGAGATGAATTTTGACTTTTCATTAGCAAGGCGAGGCTTAAAGGAGAAGGTAAAAAACTAAAACCAATTAGATATGGACCTTTCAAGATTCTTGAAAATATTGGTAACAATACCTTTCGTTTGGATTTCCCTCCTTATATGCAAATGTATGCAATTGTTAATGTTGATAATTTGAGATTGTATGAGCCTCCTTTGATGGATGATCAAGGAGAGCATGTTCAAATTCCTTCCATAGATTCCAGAATATCTTTCAGAATTGCATGAGGATACAATTCTTGACAGGAGGATGAGAACTTCAAAACGAGGGAATGTGGAATACCTTCGTGTTGGTCTTAAAGGCACAAATCCAAGCAAATCCAAATGGATTGAGGTTGGAAAGGTGAGGCAACTATACCCTCATCTTCAGATAGACTGAAAGTAGTCTTTTGGAGGTCCAAAAGATTCCCAATGGGGAGGAGTGATCTAGGGGATCAAAATATGATTCAAAATCAAAGTGCTTGAAATTGCTTGAAAACAAACTAGCGCGTAGGCCTTTTCCTCATGATCCAAACACAACTTGAACGGGTTCAAAGGGACGTCGTATGCGAGAGATATAAAGTTCTGTCCACTTTTCCATATAGGCAAAATTTTGCTGACTGTATAGTCCGTACAAGCCACATGGCAGCTGACCATACAGACCATACAATTGACATGGCAGGGTGATGTGGATTGCTGAGTTGCAGATGATGATGTGGCATGGTACCATACTGACACGTGGAAAGTGGTGATTTGGTAGTCTATGTGGCAGTGGTTGACGTGGACCAATGGGTGGTCAAAACGTGGTATGCTCAGAGCGAATGGGAAGGTGCCACGTGGCCCAACTAGGGGCCTCCACATGGTACCCTGTCATTGGTTGATTGGTTAAAATTTTTATAGAGTCCGCGGGGGTCTAACCCGAGACCTCTATGCATGGCAGAGTGTTGGTGTAGGCCAGGCTACCAACCCGCCTACCATTTGTTTCTTAACCCTATATGCTAGAAATTTTATTTAAGTTTACTATAATGTATGGTCTAGGAGGAAAAGGGGTCGGGGCTTAGGCCCAACCCTTAGTCACACTACACTACCATATGACCAGTGGAGCGGTAAACTCCAACGATCAACCCATGAACACAGGATCCAACGGTTAGTCCACGAGTGCAGGAAATAGGCCAGCGCAAGGCCACATGGCGACCATGCGACCAAGACCTCTGACGGTTAAGGCACTTGATGCGCTAACCGCTCGATAGAATGCCACAATTTGTGGAAATAGGAAACACCTGGAAGCCAGGTTAGTCACACATAGGTGCGTTTTGGCGAGCGGAGACAACAAAGAATTGGGAGAAACTTCCAGGAAGTGATTTCTTCTCAGTTTTTGGCCAAACCAGGTGCAGGAAGAGCCCAGTTAGGGGTTTTTGGACATTCTGGAGCCATTGAAGCTATCTATTTTGCATTATGAGAATTTTAAAGCACTGATTTTGACACTTTGAGCATTAATGAAAATGATCCATTGGAAGCTGAACTAGGAGATGTAGCCCAAGAGAGGGGTGAACTCCTTTATCATTTTGTTGTGTTAATGTGTTTACTTTGATGGTTGTTATGTCTATTTATGCTTCTCATGTTTAAGTAAAAACTCATTAAGTTTTATGTGTTTGCAACTTGATCCTATTTCCCAAGCACATACAAATTACACTTGCAATTTTTAAGAGACTCAAACCTTTTCATTTTCAGATTAGGAAGACGTTTTGAAGAAATCTACAAGAAGCCCAGAGATGTGGTCATGAATCCCGAAGTTGTTTAAGGAAAAATAGCATGATGAAATATACTAATGCATGTAAATCTCTCATAGATGGATGGTCCTCGTCATGCTGTTTTCAATGGTAGGTGGTACACCACGTGGTTCCTCACGGTTGAGGAGATATGCCCTCTTGAAAATTAAAGCCCCGAAGTATGGTTAAGAAGCGCTAAACAATTGTAACAAGAAGTGACAAGTCGATCCCAAATTAATTAAAAGAATAAAAGTTGTTGCAAACAATAAGTTACAAGTCATCCCCATTGCAATGAATATTAAAATAAATATTAAGGATATTGTTCGTAAATTCGGCCCCAATTGAATAATCATTAAAAACTATTTTGAATTTTATTTGGGCCAAGTCGACCCTAAAAAGGGTGTCAGATCTAGTATAAATAAGGCACCTAGGAGTTCATTTATTACATAAACTCAAGTGATTTTTATCTCAGGTAACCAAGGAGATTTGAGGTGAATTTCAGAGGGAATATGAAGTGAAGAAGGGACAAATTCCAAGGGAGGATGAAGTCTTGTGATGATGTGTTCTAAGGTGTGTTATTTAAAGGCCATATTACCATTTTTGCTATAACATTTTTTCTAGAATGATTCAAATATCGAAACTTGGAGGCTATTGAGAAGACATATCAGGGTACATGTGGGAAAAATTCCAGCTTTTGGCTCGTTGCATGTTTGGAGATACACTCTATGGAAGATAGGGTTTTTGACTAGTCATGAAACTAGTCTCAAACAAGTGTTTTGAGAAAAACAATCATAACTTCTTCATAGAGGATCCAAATTATGTGATACCAATTGCATTGGAAAGAGTACAATCTATAGTATGTTGTGTGCAAGTTCCAGAACTATATATCAAATATTCAACGTGTGGCATGCTCTACACGTTTTCTCTCTAGAATATGCAAGAATTCAGCAAGGTCTGCCATTTTCACTATAAATATTTTTTAGGGATGATTCAAGAAGTGAAACTTGGAGGAATTTCAGAGAATATATTGAAGAAAATTGGGTACAAGTTTCATACCTTTATTCATTACATATACATATTTATACTTGTTGAAAGTTAGGGTTTGTGTCTAATCCAAAAACTAGTCCCGCGAGACTGAAGTAAAGTCAAATGAAGATGTTATCCTTTTGTTGAAGAAGTTGAGGAAGGTCTGTAGGTTTTTGATCACATACACCATGTTGATACATGACTAAAGGTATGCTTTCTATGTGTTCTATTTTGATGGTTATGGTATATACTTAAGGCATATCTTGGATGGTTTAGCACATGCTTAAGGCATTCTCTTGGCACATGGTTCGAGGCATATGTTTATCGCGTTGAGCACATGCATGAGAGATTCTCTTAGTGATCTTGGCATATGATTGAGTAGATCTGGCTTGTTGATGATGAGATATCAGTATCAATGACAAATATAGATAATGATAGTGACAAAGACAATGACAAGTTGATTATCAATGACAGGTTGATTATCAGTGACAGGTTGAGTCTACACTTATTTTTCAGGCCTGAAGGAAGGGGCAAGGAAAGGGGGTCATATCCTCCTTCTAGTTGGAGTTGGAGAATATAGGGAGTTGGAGCTTCCTTAGGTTGGAGCCTGTAAATTAGGGGGTTGGAGCCTCCTTCTAGTTGGATATGGAGAATTTATGGAGTTGTAGATTCCTTCAGGTTGGAGCCTCCTTCCAGTTCGTGCTGGAGAATTTGGAAGTTGTTGCTTCCCATGAATGTAATCTTTGATATACATAAGAAAACATTATGTGGTTTTCTCCCATTTGGGTTTCCACGTAATATTCTTGTGTATTGTGCATCTATGGTTATGTGTTGTTGAATGGTATTCCTCATAATATCTTGAATGAAACCATAAGTGATAAAATGTTGATGAATTAAGGCTTACATATTGTGGTTAAAAGTGGTAAAATTGCAGAATACTATTCACCCCCCCTCTCAATATTGTAACAATTGGTATTAGAGCAAGTCCTTCAGAAAAAAAATTAATCATTGGAAGGAAGATCATGGAGTATGCTAAGATTGGAATACCATAAATTGATGCAAATAACTATGCCTTATGGAGCATAAGGATGAAAACATATGTTCAAGCACATGGATTTGATGTCTGGCAAGCAATAGTAAATGGATACAAATCACGTGCCACTCCCCCAACATATAAGGATGGAAAGAAACTTGATGAAAACAACTCAAGGGATAAAAATTCTATTATGAGAGAGATGACTAAGTAAATACATGCCAAGGTTATGCATTATGACTCTGCAAAGGATATTTGGGACAAAATTCAAAACATTTACAAAGGAGATGCCAAAGTTAAAGCGACCAAGCTTCAAACTTATAAAGGTCAATTTGAACAACTGAAAAATGAAGGAAGATGACGATATTACATATTACTTTCTGCGAGTTGATGAGATAGCAAGTGTTATTAAAGTCTTGGGACAAGAAATTAAAGAACCCACCATTGTTCAAAAGGTACTAAGGTCTCTTCCAATGAGATTTGAAGTTAAGATTTCAACCCTAGAAGAAAGATCAAATCTTGCTACGTTGAGCATGGACGAGTTACATGGAATTCTTACAACTTATGAAATGAGAACAGAGTAGGACAATCCATCCAGGAAGGAAGCAATGTTCAAAGCATCTAGGAAGACAAAGAAGAAAAAAAAGAAGCCAAAGTCAGACTGTAGTTGCAGCGCTGATTCAAATGAAGATGAAGAAATGACCAACTTCATAAGGATGTTAAAGAAAGTAATTGGCAAGTACAAAGGTAAGCTTCCTTTTAAATGTTTTACTTGTGGTAAAATTGGTCATTTTGCTAATAAATGCCCATATTCTAAGAACAAAGAGAATGATGAAGAAGAAGTTCCCAAGAAAGAAAATAAATACCAAAAGGGAGACAAGAAAAGAAACAAAAAAAAATTCTTCAAGAAAAGTCTCTATTCAAAAGAGGATAGCTCCTTGTCAGATGAAGATGATGATAACGATAGCAACTCAGACAATGTACTCTTTATGGCATTTGAAAATGAAGAAGAAGATTATGAAGAAGAAGGTGAATAGGATCTTAAAGCCGAACTAATCAACGCCTTAAGTGAGCTAAAAAGAGAAAGGAAGAAAAACAAATCACTCAAGGGAGTATTACTCAAGCTAAATTAGTGTTCTCAAAATGATAACTTTGAAGAAGATCAACAAATGATTATGAATCTAAAAATCCAAGTAGAAGAAGCTAAAAGGATTAAAGAAACACTTAGAGATCAATTAGAAGAAAAGGAGAAAATAAAGAAGAGCTTGGAAATAGAGATATTCTCACTAAAGAAGGAGATTTAGAAGAAAGGCATGCAACATAATAACACCAAAATATTGGATGAAATCATCAATAGTCAAAGGCCATACCATGACAGATCTGGACTAGGATACATTGAAAAGGGTTAGAGCTCCATGATGACATAAAAGGAAGAAAAACAAAGGAGTTATGCAAAATTCATCCGAGGTCCCATTAAGAAGGAAGACTACATGTGTAACGTACCCAACTACCCAGGCCGGGCCACGCCACACCACACAAAACTCTCTCTTTTACTGCTCTGATACCACTTTTTAATGTACTCGTTACAAAGACTCAACAATATTTCTCCGATACCATTTCGTATCGTTTCCACGACCCAACTGAGGGACATTATGGTGCATAATACACATTCAAACGAAATTTCTGCTAACTAATTTAATTCATTTCATGTAGCTTTCATCTACAAATTAAAACAAATTTAGCTACTGTCTATAACCGTAAAATAGAAGCATATACAACATGCTAATAATCAACATGAAATGCAGTTAAACAACTCATTGCAACAACATATAAATCACTTCCAAATACACAAAGTTCATGCACAACAATTAAAGACATAATTTAACACAACAACAAGATAAAACACTTATCTTTTCACAACAATTGCGCAACCAATTACTTGGGATGGGCATTCCACCCAACCATAGATTGTCTGTTCCAAATCTCAATAGTTAGTCACCCCCGAGGCAAGGCTAGCAATCCACAAAAGAGGGTGGTCTCTCACAGTCCACTCATAGCCCATAAAACTCTCGACCCAACTGATATTCTCCTACAACTATGTCGATTTTCCACCATCTCTGTTCCTCTTAACCTGTCCAACCCAAGGAATGTACCCCTTCACTGATCTTAGTCCCTTGGGTGTCCCATTCGTTTATCAGGGTCTCTCTGGCACAAACAAATAAGAATCTCTTAGCTGGGAACTCAAAGGAAACAACTGCTAGGAAAACTATTAACAAACCAACAACAAACACTTGCTATTTTAGTGCAACTCACACAAGAGTTCACTCTTCAGGCCTGAAAACCTGGATCTTCAATTTTCTAGCTCCAATTCGCTCCAATTACACTCCATCATGCTCTATAATTCACCCTAGAATTTTCCCTCCATGGTTACATAAACTTCAAGCTCTATTTCTTGCTCTCTCCTTGCTTCCCATGCACAAAAACTCCATGTGTAAAACTGTTGTCCCCACCCATACACATTTCCTCTCTTTGGCTTTCCTTTCTTGACTCACACTCTTCCCCAAGATGATTGTACTCAAACCCCATGTGCCCAATAACTTTGGTATGTGACCACTCACACCCACCCTCTTACATGTATTCAATGATTATGTTTGGGAACACTCAATAAAAAATGGGAAGGTTCATATACAATTAACAAATTTAGAAAAATGGGTTAAATTGATATACATGGGTATTTCCCCCTTGGACCCCTCTTGTCCATTATCCTAGAAATGCCCCCCTCTCGTGGATTAATTTATCCCCCATCTCTTGTCCATGTCCCCTTAGCAACTGACATCACATTTTATTATTAAAACATTGAAATGAAATTCACATATTGCATCGCTTTAGCAGTAGCCACACATTATATCTACAAAAGAATTAATTAAAATGGGGATTATAGTGGGGATGTTACATTCCCCCTCCCTTACAATTATCATTCATCCTCAGTGCATTCTATGCCCCCCCCATATATATATATGCAAATTACATCACAATACTTAGAAAATAAAATTTTGCAATTTAACAACTCCAGCAACAAATCCAACCAAAATCTCATGTTCCTTTCAACTCGTCAACCCAAGGAATGCTCCATTCGTTTATCAGGGATAACCCAAGGGATGTACCATCCGTTTATCAGGGATAACCCAAGGGATGTACCATCATTTATCAAGGCCAACCCAATGAATGGACCATTCTTTTATCAAGGTCCTGAATGCAGTTGGCTAGGACTCAGAGATGTGGTTCCAGAATTTAAGCTGTTCAAAATGGAGTCTTGCATTATGTTTTCTTCACAACTGTCAAAACTTTGCGGTTATTCTGCCCGCATGTTTTCTTCATGCCTCATGTAGTATCTTCAGGGCTGTAACAGGTCCATTGAACCTTTACCAACACCATGGCTTTGTTCCTAAGCACTTTGAATTTTTGTTCCATGATGCGTACTGGTTCCACCCAAAAATCCCCTTCTTGCTCCACCTGGATCACATTCCAATCAATTATGTGGTTAGGATTAGGCACATATTTCTTTAACAATGACACATGGAATACATTATGCACTCTCATGGATGCATGCAATACTAACATGCATGCAATTGGACTTATCTCTTCTAATATTTCAAAAGGCCCACAATATCTTGCAACCAACTTCAGGAAGCTTCCTAACCTTAGCGAACTTCTCTTTTCCTTCACTTTCAAAAACACATGTTCTCCCACTTTAAAATCTTTGAAAACGTTGTTCTTGTCTGCATAACTTTTTTGCCTATCTTGGGCAGCCTTTAAATTCTACTTTATCTTTTCCATCTGATCTTCCATTTCCTTTAACAATTCTAACCCAACAATGGCTCTATCTATTAGATTATCCCAACTCACTGGAGTGTTACATTTTTTGCCATACAATGCCTCAAATGGACTCATTTTCAATGAGGCCTGATACCCATTGTTGTAGGTAAATTCAACTAAATGAATATAATCTTCCCACTTTGATGGTTGACCCATCATTTACATTCTAAGCATGTCCTCAATTATTTTGTTAGTCCTTTTTGTTTTCCCGTTTGAATTTGGATGATATGATGTACTAAGATTTAAAATTGTTCCAAATCCCTTGAAAAAACCTTTCCAAAAATTAGATGTGAACTTTGGATTTCTATCAAAAACTATTTCCTTAGGCACTCCATGTAGCCTAGTAACTTCTCTCATATAAATTTATGCAATATTTGATGCCTTGTGTGTGGTACTTACTGGAATAAAATGCATTTCTTTAGTCAATTTATCCACCACCACCATGATGGAATCATGCAGCTTCACTGTTATGGGCAACTTAATAATAAAATCAATTGTAACTAGTTCCCACTTCCTTTCCAGAATGGGAAATGGCTGTAGCAAACCTGCTGGATGCCTATGTTTAGTCTTCACTTTTTGGCATTCTAGACATCTGGATATGTAATTAGCCACTTCCTTTTTCATTCTTGGCCAAAAATATTGGCTTCTTACTACTACAATTGTCTTGTGATATCCTAGGTGCCTGACATATGACACATTGTGCATCTCATTCATCACTGCATTTTTTAGCTCATTAGAATTCGACACATATACCTTGCCTTTGTACATGAGAACTTCATCTTCTTTCAACTTATAATAATTAAATTTATGTTGAAAATTACCTTGTTGTAATGCTTCTTTTATTTTCACATAGTGCTTATCTAAATTTGCTGCTGCGATAATTTTGTGTTTTAGATCTGTCCTGTACATGCTGATGGATGCAATATGCACTTCATGAGCTCTCATGCTGAGTGCATCAACCACTTGATTTTCCTTTCCTTTTATATGCTTAATTTCAAAGTCATATTCACTCAAAAATTCCATCCATCTACTTTGTCTGGCATTTAGTGTTGGTTTTCCAAACAAATGCTTCAAACCATAGTGGTCTGTCCTTAGCTTGAATTTCTTACCCATAAGGTAATGCCTCCACATTTTCAATGCATGTACAATTGGTGCTAACTCCAAGTCATGTGTAGTGTTAACACTCTGTAAATTCCCAGAGGTTGTCAGGACGTAGAATAAATTTAGTAGAAGTAATTTACCCAACCACTTCTAAATTGGGATCTAGCCCTGCCAGTTTCAGAGAGGGATCTCTCTGTATGATTTAGATATGTTTGAGTTTAGATATTAGGTTAGTTGAAATGATAAGAGTGTGCTGTTTTGTTTTAATAAAGATGGCTAAAATATGGCTCACACATCCATTGGGCTATGGGGTCTGTGTTAAGGTTTGAGATCAGAAAATAGATTTTATAAGGTTTCTTCCCAGGGCAAGGTAATGCAAATGTTGGATCTTTTAGAATTAAAGTGATGGAAAGACATAAAAAGATGAGATAGTCAATTAAAATAAAGAAGCATTTAAGAATTCCTTTATAATAATACAAGAAGAATAACATTCAGATCTTTAAAAGCCAGAAACAAAGTATTCAAGATAAATTCTGCACTTAAACTTCTTTGAAATGATCGTAGACGGAAAACATAATGACAACAAAGTAAGATAAACGATTTAACAAATATAAGTAAACATCACCAACATAAACACGTAGGAATCCCATGAATCGTCCTTTTTATTACTGGTAGATCTCTTCAGAAGATTACAGATTACAACTTGCTTGGGTGTAAAGATTAACCCTCAATACTTCGAAGTCTGAAGTATTTATAGAAAAAATACAATTGATCATGTCATTAATGATCAGGATATGGTGGAGATAAAATCTAACTAACTAGGAATTCTAAATGATCCTCGAATCCTTGATGTTGATTATGAGGAAGTGGTTGGTGATTCATCTTTGACTTGAATATGACTGTACCATGTGTTGACTTGGATATACACCTCATCATTACTCGATCATAGTACACAGGTCATCCCATCTCTTTTGACTAGGGATGGTGATTTTGAGTAACCTTCGGTAAACTTCATCCATCTCTGTGTATTTGGCGAAGGTGGGCTTGGTGATGAAGATGTACTTGATCTTGTGTTGGATGCTGAGGTCCAAATGCAGAGTCTCCAAAAATGATTTATCAGTGATGTTGCCTTGTATCCCTGCAAACTTAGAACCATCCTTTGCCACTGTGATGATCTTCTGTTTGTAGTCTGAGAGGGTAATCAACTTGTCATTGATCACAAGTAACCCTGGTAGCCCCTTCTTATGTAGTAAATCCATTTTGATGAAAAACCTTTGAACTCCAATGTCCATTGCTTGGGACCTTTCCTCAAGTTGCAACATTAATCCTCTCTTGGTCAAAACTTTCTTGACCTCAAGGATAGTTTCTTTTCTATCCTCAATCTCCAAGGCCTCTAGCTCCTCTTTTATTTTGGAATTCAAGAATCTGATGATTTCGTTTGCCTCAGTAGGCCTTTCTCCTAGTTCTCCTCTGATCTTATCAATGGCCTATTTGCTTCTCTATATTAGTTCATGTTGCTCGAGCATAAAATGTATAAGTGGCCAAATTTCTATCATGGATTTGTAGATGTCCATCCAAATATTTTCCTTAGCCTCTGAAAGTGTTTTGGCCATGACTGTTTCTTTCTGTAGCTTTTTCTATTCTTGCTTGAGTCTCTGTGTTGTATGCATCTCTGTGTTGTAACTAGACTAGAAAGTGGACTTCAGCTTTTGGAGGCTATTGATCTCATCCTCCAGTCTTTCGATTTCCTATTCCTGCAGAGACATGTCTTGCATGGACTTTGCTAATTTCTATGAAGCATCTGTGGTTGTTACTGAGGTAGTTGCTGGAATTTCCATTGTGGTGGCTGCTGCTGCCGCTGTACTGACCCCTGTGAGAGGGACTGCATTCAGTGGAATGACTGCCATTGGAACATTCTGCTCTTTTTCTTTAACTATATTCTCCAGCTCAACTTCCATCTCCTTGAACTGCGCATTCTGCTCCATGATTAATTTCAACATTTCCTCTTTATGGCCTTTAGTCTCAACCATTTCCTTCGTCTATGGATCTTCTGTAGCAGGGATTTTCAACTGTTTCCTTAGGGAGGCTATGTCAGCGTTCTTCTTTTTGAGGAGATCTTCTGCTGCTGTCACATTTGCTGGATCATATCCGATTTTGAGTACCAGTTCCTCCAAATATTTTATCTTGTTATCTTTTTTCCAAAGAAGACACTTTCTCCAGCTTCACTGGTGTTTGGACATTGTTCAAGGAAACCCACAACTTTGCAACAGTCATGGAGGTGTTGGCCAGGGTGGAGAAAATCATTTCTTTAGTATGTCTGTGCATATCCATATGATCAGATGGATGCACCTCTTTGATATCAAACTCAAATGTTGACCTTTTATAGTCAGAAACTGTTTTGGGTTGAGGCACATGTTCCTACAAGTATGCTATGTGCATCCTCCCTTTTTCTATGTCAAAAGCAGAGAGCAACATATGCTGGGCTGTAGATGTTTACTTCCAGAATTGAACATAGGTACTATTAGTCAACATCTCATTTTTCTTCTTAATCAAGTTATATTTCTCAAAAATACTAAGTCCCGTAGACTCTTGTGAGGGCTTAGTAGTCAATGTGGTATCATTCTGCTTCTTAGATGAATATGTAGAAATCATTTGTTGGCTTCCTGAGGGAAATGGTGAATGCTATCCCTCCATTGTGGTGGACTGAGTCTCCTCTCCTCTAGACCTATCAGGGGTATGACTGGTCTTGGGCCTCTCTCTGTAAACCTGGAAATCTTCTGATGAGACCTCTGTAACTGAGGGAGATATTTCTTTCCTGAGCCTGTTCTTTGCTGGTACCTATGGAGTAATTGTTTGTGAAATGTTGGCAGGAGAAGACTATGGTTTAGTCTCAATTAGATTGTTTTCCTCCCACTGTGTCTGGTTCATGAATTTCTCTATCTCTGGTCTAGGCACATGAGCATAGGGGGGAATTTCTTTCTTCAATTTGGTTTCTGTAATAATTCCATACGGATCATAGTGCCAAGGAAAACTGAGACTGAACTTCATTTCTTTTAATAGCTTGTTTGCTTTTTCCCCTACATCTTTGCCGTTGAAAATTAAAGATCCAATCTGGGTTCTGATCTCGAGTTGCTAATTTTTCTTAAAAGCCACAAAATGTATGTCGTCTGAATTAATCATTTGCCTGATATATTCAAGAGCGAATACTCTTACAGGTAAGTATTTGGGAATCTTGAAGGGTGGCAGCTCACATCCATAAAATCTTATCTATGTGTGATCCTGGTATAGGTACCAATCACCTGTTTTAGCAAGGTCTGACAGGTGTAAGATCCTTTGAATTTCTTCATTTATCCTAGGCTCTTTTCATCCACTTAGCATGCTTGCCACTTGGTGGTAAAACTGATCGATGAATTTCTTAAAAATGAACTCAAATGAGTTCTTTCTCAGTAATGACATCCAGGATGTGACAGGTTGTGGATTTCCATCTTGGTTGAGCTTCTGCAGGGAGAATGAGAAATTCTCTGATTGGAAAAATAGGAACATGTATGCCAATATCGATGAATACCTGAACATGCCTTTTGTATAGAACTTGAAGAGTTGCTCATGAATGTTTTTGGCCAGAAACTGGCTGAAATTGAACTGCGTAGTAGCCTTTTCTTCGGTGGAGAATATGGATAGAAAACCCATGATGGGTTCGTCTGCCCACGATTTCCTTTCACTAAGAAAATGGAGGAATGGCAGGGGGGTTTTTTCTTGGGTAACTGGGCACTCTCACTGAGGAAAATATCAAAGATTTGTGCTGTCTGGGGAAAAGACAATTTCCGATACATCTTGGTCAGAATTTCAATGGAAAAAGGGGAAAGGGAGTTGGCTCTGGGGATTTGCATCATCTAGTCTATTGTTTCTGCAGTAATGGTGAAAAGGGTCTCTCTGGATGATGAAACAATGGCTCTCTGACTAGGAAGATAGTGTGCCTGGCACTTGAGAGTGAACTCGGGGAAATGATAAATTTGAGGGAATAGGTACAGTGGGAGATTGGACTCCCAAAGTCCAATCTCGTCGCTCTGGTCTAGAAAGGTATCTCTAAGCCAGAAGTGCAATTCAAAGAAGTCAAATTCGCACTTCATATATGCAATTAGGTAATCTTTATTGGCCAGAGGTGTTCGATCTAGGTCAACAGGAGGTGGGAGGAACAAATTTTCTTCAAACTCTGAGGATTTGGATTTGGGCGCCATTGATATAACTGATACCTGCAAAAAGATTGTAAGCTGTGTTTACCAGGCATTAATGGTGGATGCTGATTGAAGAGGACGAAAAATAGTATGGTGTGGCAGCGTCTGGATCATGAACAGTGCGACAATGGCGAAAAACAAGATTAAAAGGATGAATGGATGTCCGTTGGGAAAAGGATGATGAGTTAGCCGACTGTCGGTCATGGTTGCCTGCATGATTGGACAACAGGTATTTCGGGGATGAGGTGGAGGGTAATAAATGGGTAACAGGTGTATGGAGGTGAGGTGGAGGGTAGTGAGTGGATGGGATGTGATGGGCGACAGGTGAGTGGGGATGGTATGTCGACGAAGTAGTGGAACATGATGTATGGGTGAAGGTAGTGGGGTGTGACATTGGAGGGTGAAGGGGGTATGAGCAGGAGGTTTGGTGGCATGC